>JBBPTH010000084.1:0-85380 GCA_038094055.1 Chalciporus sphaerocephalus | reverse complement strand
AAAGTTGGAACAGACCAGCCTGAACTTGGAGGAGACTCACCACTCCCAGTCATATCTTCGTACCACACACGATTTTTGTTTGCGATGTGAAAACTCTCGATGCATCCTTTGGGTGAGAGATTGACGTGCCCGTTGAGTGCGGCTGTCGCGACCCAGAACATTTTCTGTTTAGCGATCCATTCGAGATGTTTGTCTGGTATCTCGTCGTAAAAGATGGCCATGATGGTTGTGGAATGAGAGTGTGTGGGTGAGAGTGAGAGACTCTGAGATAAGAAGGGGAAGACGCGGTCATATGTCTGGAGACTGGAGCCCCGTTAACTTTCGCGGCTGAACATTTGATGACTAAGCCACGCTTATTCCTCAAAATATCTTATCATCGTGGCTTTTGCCCTTATTTGGCTCGGGAGTTTAAAAGTGCCAGCTCGAGCTCTCGAGTCAAAATGTGACCTCGACGCGTTTTGTCTCGTCGGAACGCGTTGCTCATCCATTGGCGACGTGGTGTTGTACATCTCTCTTGTCAGGCAGATGCAGCAGCGATATGACGGCGTCTCCTTCGCATATGAGCGTCTATCTCTGCGCTGTGATATACCCTCATTTCCGAATGTAGCGTCTTATCCCCATACCATAGACTGGCACCGCCGTACGTCTCCACCCGCATACCCGGACCATAACGGCATCTTCGTTCTCCAATGAATACTAGCGATTTAATGACTGTTTCTAGGACCATATATGCGTTGGTCATTACACAGAATCTTCAGTCTGGTGGCGCACAAGGTAAGATGCGTCATGGTTGTTCGTAGTAGTGAAGTTGACGTGCTTGCTTGTGGTGGTGAAACACTATCACAGTCAACAGTGCCCCTCCCGGGTATGCCGGTCAACCGCATTCACTATGACCACAAGGTAAGTTGGCATATGGACCGACAGTACAATGGACCGACAGTACAATGTACCGAGCACGCATTTCAGGACCGTGTACGCGGTCTTCATGACGCATATATTGGCATCGATGAAGGACGTGGGCCGCCAGCGACGAGCGGGAGTGATTACCTGAGTATGCAATGTGGTATAGGTGTCGTGTTTGCCATATTATCAAATGAAGGTCTCCTATTCAAGCATCGTTTTGCGAAACGCTCGTACCGGTGTACTTCTGGTCAGAAACCAGGACGCATCGACGTTTGCTTGGTTATTAGATTTTAGTGCCTGTTAGCCACACCCGTGTACGTCCTTCCAGGATTATTGACACCGTTCCTTGCTTCCCATTCAATTTATTCTCTTCTTTAACGGGCTCGGAAGGGCAGAGCAAGCATAAAGCACGAATTGGTACTCCCGAGGTACTGTCTCTTGGGACAAGCGAGGAACTGGAGGAGTATAGACCAGGTTAGGCGACGGGGTTTAGACGTGATAGTCAATCCTCTGAGACTAATGGTCAGGTTTGGCAGGCTGTAAAGAAACAGATCGCGGTACGGTTGCAGGTACGCCCGAGGTCTTCAATCTTCGTTTCCATTGGCAAATCCACCCTTTGGTTTTTGTTGCTGGCACACAAAGATGTGATTTTACTTGGACACGAAGCACACGAGGCCATCTGAACAACGGATACCGTTCTGAGGTTGCAATCCTGTGCTAGCCTTAACAGCCGCATGTAGGCTAGAAATAGAACGCCGCCGCGTAGGTCTCGTCAATGCTTACTCCGGCCAAAAAAAGACAATCGCTGAGGCTAAATTCAGCAGAATACTACAAACCTATCGCCCACAGGTTAGATTGGGCTGATAGCTCACATGACAAGCCATGCCTAGTGTCCATTGTAATGTGAATTCCTCTACTCAATCACTGCTCCAGAGAAATCGGAAAACCACGCCCTCAAGTCTTTGGGTGATGCCCATGTTGAAGCTAGATCGAACAAGAGGAGGTGCAGGGGCAGAAGCCCCTGCTACCTCAGCTACACAGAGGAAGTAGTTTACTTACTTAGCTTTAGGGCTTAGCGTTCACTGATGTAGTAGCAGTTAAAGAGCTATTATAACTCAGACGAACTGAGTATGAACTAAGTAGTGTACACGGATATGGTAAACTACTGTCTCACGTATAATCTATTATGAGAACGTTCAACACTCCCCCATGCTTAATATCGCTAGTATATGCGAGCATAAGAAGAATGTACATTTATATAGCGCGCTGTCTAATCGGCGCTGTAGACATGTAGACCTAAAAGCTCTCTGAATTTTTCGAACTTGATAAATCCTAGATTCTTAGTAAAGATATCTGCAGGATTATCTTGTCCTTCTATGTAGAAGAGCTCGATCTCTTTGTCTTCAATCGCATCGCGAATAGAGTGGTATCTAATGCGAATGTGACGATTCTTTTTCTGATTTACAGGGTTTTGTGCAGTGAAAATTGCACCCTGTTTATCACCGCAAAGAGGAACGGGTTTCAATTTATATCCAAGTTCCAGCATCATTTGCTTTACGCCAATGATCTGATCTGTACAATTGGACAGTGAAATATATTCTGCTTCAGTAGAAGACTTCGCTGTAACCTTCTGAAGGTGCGAGTTCCACATGAAAGCAGCATTCGCTAGCTTCAGGAAATATCCTGTCTGCGAGTGTGAAGTCTCTGGATCAGCTCCCCAATCTGAGTCAGAAAAGCCGATTAGACCACCGTCTTTGCTACCATCGTATACTAGATTGTATTTACGAGTACCTTTAAGGTATCTCACGATGTAGTAGGCTTTATCTAGGTGCTCTTTGGACGGATTCGCAGATTGTCTTGCAAGTTGAGTAACTGCATATGCGATGTCCGGGCGAGTGCCTAGCATTATGTATAGAAGAGATCCAATAACGACCTGAAAACGCGTCCGTAATTCAGTGTCTACAGGATCTGTATTCCTGTTTGGATAATATCCCTGTGGTAGAGGTGTGCGCGCGGGCTTAGCATTTGTCATGCCACATCGCTCAATTACCTTGTCAAGGTAATCACATTGTTCTAAAAAGATTAAGCGTTTGGATCTATCACGGTGAATCCTCATTCGAAGAAACTCGTTGGTTTCACCAAGATCACGACAATCCCATTTTTTCATAAATTTCGCTTTGAGTTGATCAACCTCAAGCTTATTGGGACCGCAAAAGAATGCATCGTCAACATATACTATGGCATAAACTTTGCCATGTTTGAAGACATATACGCCGGCATCGGAATATATTTTCTCGAAGCCTAAGTCCTTCATCGACGCCTTGAGCTCACGCCACCAAGTAATACCGGCCTGTTTTAGGCCATACAAGGCGCGTTGGAGTTGGAGGACTTTGCCAGCCATTTCAGGTCCAGCAAACCCTTCTGGGATTTCCATGTAGATTTCTTCATTTAAGTGGCCATATAGATATGCAGATCGCACATCAAGGCCTGATATATACCAGTCTTCGAGAGCGGCGAGTGCAAGCATCTGTCGCACAGTCTCAAATCGAACTACTGGAGAGAAAATCTCATCGTAATCTATTCCTTCTCTTTGTTCGAAACCTCTGGCGACCAGTCTGGCACGTTTACGACCATCGGTTTTTACATCGAACACCCATCTACACCGGAGTACTTTACGGTTTCTGGGTCTATCGACTACTTGGTAAACTTTGCGTTCTTTAAGCATTTTTAGTTCTTGCATGCATGCTTCACGCCAAAGCTTCTGTTCGTCAGAAGGAAGTTGTAGAAGGTCTTTATAAGACCATTCGCGATAATTAGGTGCTACTTCATCGCTGTTAAACGCGCGAGCACACAAGTAAAGAGTTAAACCTACTCCCCCTTCCCTGGTTAACCGTTCTATTTCTGATTCAGAATCCTCAGGTTCAGGAGCAGGTGAGGGAGGTAAACCACCGGGAATGTTTGGCTCATCCCTAGACGAAGAGGGCTGTTGGCCAGTCAATTCTTTCCATTTGGAAAGGCTTTCTATATCCTTGACAGTCTTAGTGGGGTGCTGTCTTTCGCCGTACACATTTCCAGGACGATTGGGCACGCGGTGTTCGCGTTGAGGACGTTCTATGCGTCCGGTTCTTTCGCTCTTGGGTGGTAGTGCAGGTGGTGCATTTTGAACAGGGATACGCCTTGGTGGTGTTACCGGTTCAGGTACTGGTTCATTCGCTGGTTCAGGCTCTAGGCTAGAATCGCGAGATGTAGATGGTGTATGCACCGTTGTGTCAGAATGCTCTGACTCTGGTGATACAGGGCGTTCTTTATTGGGAGCGAGAGGAACTGGAAATTCCTCATCATCGCTTGTAGGATGTTCATCCTTATCACCGTTGTGTGTTTGCCGTTTAGGCAGTGACACTACAGGGTGTGGTTTTGAATTAGGGCATTTCGGAAATAGATTCTCGTCGAACACTGCGTGAGTGGAAGTAAAGATTGAATTGTTATTTCGCAAAAACAACATATTGGCTTCATTGGTGGGAGATACACCAAGATATATCATTAATTGCGATTTCGGCTGAAGTTTTCCACCACGTATTTCTTCGGGAATGTGCACATAGGCACCACATCCGAATACTCTGACGTGTTCTAAGGATGGCTTGTGGCCAGTTAAGATCTCATGCGGTGTCTTCCAGTTTAGTCTCCTGTTAGGGAGGCGATTGTGGAGGTATTTAGCTTGTTGAACCGCGAATTCCCAAAATGACGGGGGTAAGCAAGCGTGAAGACGCATCGCTTGGGCTTTGTCCATAAGTGTCCTGATGTGCCTTTCTGCTCTGCCGTTTTGCTGGTGAGCATAGGGTGCTGATTGATGAATCTCAATGCCTTCATTTCGAAGCATCTCGTCGAAAGCATGGGATTTGTATTCCCCCCCGGCATCGGACATCCAGCCTTTGATTTGGCTGTTCCATTGGGTATGGACATATTTAATGAATTGTCTCGTAGCGGTCAATGCGTCATTTTTATTTCGCAGAGACTTAATCCAAGACATCGAAGAATAATCATCGTAAAATATAATGATATACTTCTTTTTATAGTATGATTCCACCTCGTATGACTTAAGATCTGAATGAATCAGTTCAAACACCTTAGAGGCGCGTCGTTCCATTGATGGAAAAGGTCTATTAGGTTGTTTGCCTAGTTGACAACCAGGACAAACATTTTCTTCCGCAGGTACATTAACCGCAGGGAAATCTTTCAAATGTTTTTGGGCGTGTTTAATTACTTCTTTAGAAGCATGCCCGAGTCTTTGATGTATCAAATCATAATCCGTCGCGTATAGCGAGGCGATCTGATTGCGCTTGGGATGTATGATATATGCGCGCATCATGTACATTGTCGATCCAGGATGAGTATGGAATTGAAGAATTGGTAGTTTCTTCTGACGATGACATATGTCAAAGTATATTCCGTGTGACCTGACATACATGTTTTTGTCCTTGAGAATGGTGCCTAATGATACTAACTTCACGCCTGAGTTGGGCATATAGATTGTTGGAGACAATCGTACTATCGAGTTTTCCTTTTGAAGGTTTTTATACTCGATGACGACAGTGCCTTCTCCTAGAGCGTAGGTAGGACCAGCTGCAGTTCGCACAGGGCGAGGCTTGTCGTATTCCTTATACTCGGAGAAATCATTCAGATCGAACGTGAAGTGTGACGAGGCACCTGAATCAAGAATCCAGATGTCGTCTGGGTACTCAGTTTTTGAACTTAAACACTGTTCACAGTTTTTGGACTCGGTTTGGGACATAGAAAAGTTTTTATTCCAGTCGCTATCTAACGCACATGAAAGTATATACTCTACATACTCCTGTGAATAAGGAACTTGTGAGTTAGTGGTCAGATGCGAGGAACAAAAGACATACTCGTTGTCCATTTCGACATCATCCTGGTTAAAATTGAAGTAACGATTTTCGAGCTTATTCAGCTCTTCATCGTCACTGATGGTGGGGTCATAGAATCGAGAAATGTACTCGTCTATGTCGTGGTCACCCAGAGAGACTGTGTCTTCATCTGGAGTGGAAGGAATATATTCTATTTCAACACCAAAGGTGTTGTTGCGGCGGTGACGTGGTAAATTTACCACGGGAGCAGAGACAGCGGATGATGTTGATGAAGAGGGGACGGGAGAAGGAGGCGGCGATACAACAATTTCATCCTCTTCATCGGGCAACTCCTCGATGCTAGCTCTGGCAACTCCTCGATGCTGGCGACCGGCTCCTCGATGCTAGCGACTGGCGTTGAACAGTCTATACGCTCCATGAGGTGAGGGCGTTTAGCGGGCCGTTCATAAACTTCAGGTGTTGGATCAAATTGCTCGACCCGGTTCGCTACCTTATCAAGGCGGCGAAGGGTTTGAGAAGTGGGAGTACACCCAATCCTGTGAGCAAGGTTGATGGCCTTGAGCGTGTGCTTGAAGGCCGGAGGTCCGAAGTGTTGTACGCCAGATGTATGAGCGAGTTTTCAAGGGTCTTCGACGGGATTAGAAAAAGACGTTGAGGGGGGATCTATGGTGATAGCCGGTGTCCAAGAGGTGAATGCGAAGGACTCTTCCTGCGCGATGTGCGCGTGAGTCTCCTTGCATTGTCTATTCCTCTTGTTTTGCTTGGCCTTTCCTTCGGCCGATCTCCCTCCTCTCTTCTTCTCCTTGTTGGTGGTATCGTCTTGCGACGAGGCGGGTCGTTGATGCTGTTGTTGCTGCTGCTGAGAGAAGCTGGGGTCTTTCCCTTTGTTCTTCACTGCTGTCGTACGATTGTTGATGACGGACGTTCCATTTCCTTGCGATGTCCCAGCTTTGCGTGTGGTGACATGATGCTGCCATGAGAGCGTGACGTTTTCCTCAATCTCAGCGACGCTTATCCCTAGTTCTCCAGGTTCCTCATATGGAACCGCCGTCATGGTGACTGTACCATCGGTGGCGGTGGTGGCTACTTGACGTGTGCGTTTGAATAGTTTGGTGCAATCGCCTGACTTGGCGTTGATAAACTGAGTGAACGACGTCATATAGGGGATTTTGTATACTTTGGAGAGGAGCAGGAGAACTTGTGTTCGTTCTGCGATAGGGAACTGGTAGTCTGCTAGTCGAGCAAACTTGTCGCGGATGGCTGAAAAAGTGGGGCCAGGGTGGTTGTTGGCAGGGAAGGAAATATCGTGTAGTTCATTGTAAACGGCGTGGACGGTAGCGAGGGATACCTTCGCGTACTCCGCCTCAACGCTGTCCCACAAAAGTTTAGCATTATCGATATCTCTCCATCTGTGTTGGAGAGTGTCGGTCATCTTCATTTTCATAATGCCGATAGCTTTTTCCGTGTTCTTTTCCCAGTCGTCGTCCGCTAGGTCGTCCGACTTCTTTGTTACATAGAAGCATTGATTTGCTTGAAGATACGTCTTGATTTTAGCGGACCATCGCTGATAGTTCGTTCCGTCGAGAGTGGGGACGGAACCGAAAGCAGAAGTAACATCTTTTGAGGTAGACATTTTTATTGATGATGTAGAAGGTGATTTGGATTTATAGGCAGACGCGTTAGTTTCGCAATTCAAATGAATTAGGATAAGTGAAACTAAATATTTCGCAGTCAGAGCCTGCTAGATCGAACTGGCATAGCGACCCCGTAAGGGTCTTATATCAATCGCAGTTAGGATTGCAAGTAGCAAATCCCTACGCGAGATTCGTTGTAACCATGGATTAAGAGCGACTTGGTCGCATCATGATCCAGGTTGATGCTTGTGATTCAGAGCGAGGCGTTAGCCAGTCGCATCATCATCTTAGCATATGATCAGTTTACTGCTAGGGTTTTTACACCGCTAGCAGGGCTCATAACCTGTTGAAGCTAGATCGAACAAGAGGAGGTGCAGGGGCAGAAGCCCCTGCTACCTCAGCTACACAGAGGAAGTAGTTTACTTACTTAGCTTTAGGGCTTAGTGTTCACTGATGTAGCAGCAGTTAAAGAGCTATTATAACTCAGACGAACTGAGTATGAACTAAGTAGTGTACACGGATATGGTAAACTACTGTCTCACGTATAATCTATTATGAGAACGTTCAACAGCCCATTCAGGCTCATGCCCTGCAAGATAAATCAATACAAGTAACTCTGTATTATCGAAACTGCCTCACACACCTCCGAAGAACGTGGAGAAGTGTATGCCTTTAATTCGGGACGCTGCACTCTCTCGCAAGATGAGTCCGTCAACGTTAATGACGCTCTGACCGTCAACCCATACTTGCACTTCACCGTTCGCCTGACCAACGTCGTTCAACCGCACTCGCTCTGCAATTGTCACCCAGCGTGCCTTTGGCCAGATAAACGCACCACGCCCCGCTGAGATTCCATAATCCGGATTCACGATCGTACGAGGAGGTACAGACGAGAGCTTGGTTCTGTTGGTCTCGTTAGGTGGTAGGTAGGCATACAACTCGCCTTCGCCTTCAGCTCTCCACATGACTCGAAGATTGAAACACTTGCATCGCCCCGACTGCTGTCCTCCCGAGCAATGATACGCAAACTCGCCTTCGCCACCGTCTACGACGTATTCGGTCGGCCAAGGACGACAAGACGACGAAAGCACTTCGAGCAAACTCACACATTCCTGGCATCTTCCCGCCCTTCACCCATTCCCATTCTGCATCGAGAAGTGCCCGGTAACTTATCAGAGCCTCTTTTGCACCTTCCAGCGCTCTGGCGAAGTCCGGTGGACCAGCGATGTAGAAGACGCTCCCGCCCTCGCGGTCAGAGCGGGGGTTGATGCTGCCCTTCGGATAACGGGTTTGCCATGCAGTGGTTGGTGCCGGGGAACCGTCGGACGTCGATCCTGTCTCGGAGTAAGAAGGGTCCGAGGACGAAGGGGGTGTGACGAGCTCATGCGGAAGGGAGAAGGCCTCATGCACGCCGAGTGCGTCGTCCATCAGGGGAACGGACATCAGTGAGGGGTGGGAGATCGATATACAGGTGGTAAACCCGATCTTGAAGTTCGTGACGGGGAACAGGTGGCTCTGATTCATGTTGGACACGTCTGCAAAAGCTGCACAAGCAGAAGAATGGTGAGAGTGAGAGTCAGGCCGAGCGAAGAGGAAGGTGAGTGCTTGGACGGTTGTTGGAGGGGAAGCTCATATACTCGTGGTGTGTTTTGAGCTCTATCTAACGCTGAGGCGGGAGAACTCCGGAGTTTTACATTTGTCCGTGATCAGGAGGTGGGACGAGCGAGTAGCTATGTTGAGCGTTGTAAGCGTTCATAATTGGTATACCTCTGGCCACTGACACCTGCTGACACACGGACGTTTTACATTAACCACAAAAAACATCCCGAACATTTATTGATTCTCCACGTACGCCTTTTGACAAACTTCCTATAGTCAGAAGACTAAGGCCAGCATGATTGGCCCCTCTTTCCCTTTTGTACCGAGAAGCTCGAAATAATGCAATACTTAACCTTCCAGCATGACCATGCCGTAAGTCTAGAAATATGTACAGTACCACTATGACTGAACATTTTACTCTCAGCCCAGCAGCTCCTGCCTACCCAAGCTCCGAAGTCATTACTGTGATTTGTCTCCTGTTTGCCGCGTCGACTGCTGTTTCAGGTGACTGCACCCTCGAGTACGCTCCTTCCACTCACCGTCAAGCTGAGTCGGCAACAAGTTTAACAGATAATAACCGGAAACATCCATTATTCGTCAAGTGAAATTCCACTTTGTCGCTCCGTCCTAACTCCAAATCTCAGGATGATCCTGGTTCTGTCGGACATTTGAGAATCGTCACTCACAGCGCCAGCTTGAGAGGGTGATGACGTTTATCTAGCGGTTAGTCTGAATACTGGCAGAGAGCTACAGGAGCCAGAAGTGACTATTCGGATGATCATGTGGTATACAGTCTGGAGAAACTGAACTCCATTCGAGGGGACGAACGACCTCGACGCTAGATTCTGCATTGAGCACTCATTTGTGCTGGTGCTTGATAGGTACCCTGATAGCTTATCCGCAGTTATGGTGGCCTTATCTTGGTTTAGGCGTCAACAGACCAGCTGGTCTCGACTCACTGGTCCTTGGGTCCAGGCACTTTCGAAGCATAGTCATATACATAAACACACACAAAGCGTTGCGATATTCGCCATCGTCGCGCTGCGGTCCTCTTGCTTTCGCCCTCGCCCACCATCAGTTCACGCTCAGGCTTGAATTCCCATCTCACATTTCAGCAATGTCGGCGATTAGTGATGCAACAGACACTGCTAGCTCAGGGCTCCCCTCTTCTGGTCGTGGATTTAGACCCAATCGAGGTGGTGGTGCTCGTGGTGCTCACGGTGCTGCTATTGAAAGTACACCAGCTAGCGCAGAAAATCGCAGCAGCCTACCGGTTCGCAGTCGAGGAAGGTATGCACAAGATAATTAGTCGATTGTTGTATATTCAATAGATTGGAAAGATTCACGACTCGGGGTGGGCCACGAGGCGGGAGAGGTCGTGGGCAGTCTGGTGGGCAGTGCGCATAATTGCTTCTATCTCGTGCAACTATTCTTATGGTTTGGCTAATAGCGAAAACAACTCTGCTGGTTTAAATTTACCCCCCAGTGTTGTCAATGAAGCCGGTCCACGAGGCGGCGCCTCCCCTCGCAGACTCGGACGGGGAAGTAGGACCCGAGGATCGTATGTTCATGATCATCTATCGATATTCGAGTATTCACTGAAGATGATTGAAATGCTATAGGCTTAGGGGTATCCCCAATGTTACACTTCCGATTGGACAAGAACCTCCTGATTCACACACGGTAGATATTGCAGGCCTCATTTTGTCTTCTAACCAACATTCCGACGGGTACGTTGTGTTCCCAAAGACTTGCTAGCGGTATTCTTTGAACCAATTTGAACTTCAAGAGATGGTGTCATGGGCTCTCCTTCGCCTGTTCCAAACAATATGCCCCACTCTCACTCTGAAGATTTGCAGAGCCCTCATCATGGAGTTCGCGGTCGTACCATCAAGCTGCGCGCCAATTGTCTCCCAATACAGATAACTCAAACAACCCTGTATCTCTACCACGTCCGTATCACTCCAGGTATAGGTCTCGCGGGACGCGCAGTGAAACGTCGTATCTTTGAGCTCGCCGAACAAACGCTTGCCTGGCAACAGGCCGGAATGGTGGGCACAGTCGCCCACAACACCACCGATCAACTTGTATCATCCCACCAATTACCGCAGCCCTTGGATATTGATATAGCCTTCTACCGAGAAGGTTCCGCTCCCCATCCAAATGACCATCACTACACGTTGTCCATCGTGTTTGTGAAACAACTCGACACCTCGTCTTTGATAAGTTACTTACAGGGTGGACCTGAGTATCGCAACTATGACGCCCTTCCTATCATTTATGCTCTAAATCTAGCTCATACTACTGCTCGAGGTCAGACCGGAGTCGCTGAGATTGGACGTAGGCAGTTCTTCCACGCATCGGGTACACCAATCAGTCTGGATGCCGCTTTGGAGGTATGGCGAGGGTATCGGATGTCTGTTATCCCGGCTCCAGAACAGCTGATCGTCAAAGTTGATGTCTGCACTACATCTTTCCACGCTCCCGGAAACTTAGCATTTCGTGTACCAGCCCTACAAGCGACTAGAAGTCTTCGAATGTTACGGGGGATCAGAGTTACGGCCTTGCATTCGAATTCTCCGAAGATCGTGAAAAGAGTTGCTACAGGGAATTCCAGCACGGTCTCCCTCGAGACTCCCGACTTCGGGCAGGTAACTGTTCAACAGTATATTCAGCTCAGGCACAACATCCAGCTCCAATTCCCTCAGTTGCCCTTGGTCGAGATTTCTCCAGCCGTTAGCCTGCCCCCAGAGGTCTGTACGGTCCTTCCAGGACAGCCCTTTCGCGGAAGGCCCTCTGATGCACAAAGTGCAATGATAGTGCAAATAGCGCGACGACCTCCAAATATCAACGCGGGGCTGATCCATCAACTGTCGCAACAACCGGTTGGCCCAGTCCTTCAGTCCTTTGGCATTCAGATAGGTCCCAACCTGGTTACAATCCCAGGTCGCGTGTTAACTATACCTAACATCGTATATTCCACGACTACCGCAATCGTTGACGATCGCGCCCAGTGGAACATGACGCAGGCAAGGTTCATCATTGGTGCACGTCCCGATCATTGGGCAGTCCTCGTCGTACAAGGTTATAGTCAGTCCGATGTATCTTACGGTCCCGACGATCCGGCGCTCAGAGATGCTGTGGACTCCTTCCGCGAGGTGTGTATAAAGAGAGGGATGCATATTTCCCCCAACCCAACATATACCTACGTTCGGCTCCCTCTAATCACCCTCCTCGAACCCACGTTGCACTCAACTATGGAAGCTATAAAGCCTGCGCTCTTGCGTGTCAAGCCCAAACCTCATCTCGTCATGGCCGTTCTCCTCAGGGGTCGCATGTCAGTGTACGGGAGCCTGAAATACCTTTGTGATGTAATCTTGGATGTTCCTTCGATATGTGTTCTCTCTTCCACGTTGCGTGCGTTGCCAAGGTCTCCAGGTTATGACCAATATTTCACTAGCATCGCAATGAAACTGAACATTAAGCTGGGAGGAATAAACTACAGGCTCACTGGTCCAGAGGGAAGAGGGTGGCTTTTTGGTGCACCAACCATGGTAATGGGTATGCGTCTCTCGCATCCAGGTCCCGGCTCTGCTCTGGGTACTCCATCCGTGGCAGCGGTTGTGGCAAGCATCGATAACTACTTCGTCCACTACCCTGCGAGCTTGTCATTACAAAGGTCCCGAGTCGAGGTTACGCATATCATGTGATACCTATGCATAAATTAACGTTCTTTGTACAGATAATTACTGAACTGACAAACATGACAATCGAACGCTTGATGCTTTTCAAGAGCCGAAATAATGGCACTCTGCCAGAACGCATCCTTGTGTATCGAGGTGCTATAGTCGAGGTTCATTCCTTCCTTCCACATGCACCTTCTTTTTTCCTGTCGTCACAATGGATAGAGTTTTTTCGCTCCCATACGAGAGCACGAGGTTCCTTCCATGATGTTGGCATTCCAAAAACTGAGTACACCAGAAAAGCCATACAGACCAAAGCTGACTATCGTCGCTTCCCGGAAGAAACATCACACCTGGTTCTGCGCCGAGGGAAATGGAGATGGGAACCCTCCGCCCGGGACTGTCGTGGACCGTGGAGTTACTTCTGTGTACAACTTCGACTTTTACCTCCAAGCGCACGGTGGTGTGAGCGGAACAGCTCGACCTACACTGTATACTGTCATCTATGACGAGAATAGGATCACAGCAGACGAGATCCAGGAAGTGACTCACTCGTTGAGTTATATGTACGCACCCGCGACACAGGCTGTGAGCCTGGCTGCTCCCATTCGGTACGCAGAGCTTGCATCGAAGCGCGGACGCTGTTACTTGCACGATTTTCACTATGGATTACTGGACGATGCTGACGAACAGAGGACGATGGAGGCAGCCACCAACTTCTGGAACGGTGGAGGTAATGTCCCGGGGTGGGGACTGCGCGATACTATGTTCTATATTTGAGGCAACTGCAAGTGAGCTATGTTTCTAAGGAGTTGAGTCGACTTTCGTTGTACATCTGCGTCGCCTGGTTGTGTGTACGATTAACGAGGGTCGTGTAAAAAAAAATCATTGTTCTCAGAAATTCCGCCACTGACAGGAGAGAAGTAGAATGGAATGATACCAACACGCCGGTTCGATAGCGTTTAGCTACCTGCTGGTAAACCCGGTGTGCATAGTGATGCCCTTCCAAATTGAAGTGCTACTGGGCGGTCAAGAGGCGGTCGAACGTGAAAGCTTGAAGGTCGAGGCGAAACGTGCTTGACGACGCGTGACGTCACGCGAGACCCATCCCTGCATTCTGGCCCATGGGGCCATAAATGCGACTAAAGCTCTACAGTTCCAATTTGTTTCTCTTCGCCAACCTCTCAAATTTTCAGTATGGCGAACAAACGCAAGTCGGATGTGATGATCCATGGCGGCGAGAACGTAGGTCCGTCTGAATCAGTCGTAGAGTTGGGTGCGCCGGTATCGAATAAGGCGTGCACAATTGGCGGATCGAGTGCTGGACCGTATAGTAGCTGGAAAGACGTGATACTTGAAAGAGAAGATGAGGTATGACAAACATACTTTTCTACCGCATGCGAGACCCCGCGGTGCTGACCCACGTAAACAGGGAGAGATACCCGTATAGTGAGTATTCGCGACTTTGTCGACGTTGAAAGGTAGGAGTGAAGTGCTTACTCTAGTGATGACTGTGACGGCGTAAGGAGAAAAATCCGTGCGTTAATGAAGATACCGGGTTGGAAGGTAGGCATGCAGGGATCTACAAACCTGTTGGTCTCACTAAATATTCCGTATAGGTCACTCACTGGCTCAGAGACATCGGCGGCATCAACAGCAACTCGTATAGACGTTTCAGTCAGTATATTTTCTCTAGACACACTTCCAGAGTTGACTACAGTCGTTTCCGCAGTGAAAGATAGTGGAGCATCGATCGGTGCAACCAATGGAACATATCTCGCAGCGTGAGTTTGCTGGACACCCTCCAATACTCAGAAGGGACTGATCTTGAGTCACATTTAGATATATCTACTTTGAGAAAGTCAGAATTTTCGAGGGCAAAAAGAAATCTGCAAAGCGTTTGAGAATGGAAGAAGAATATCCGAACGGGCTACCATTGAAAGATCCACGGAAGATGGAATGGGTTATCGTGGCCGCATGAGATCCGTTAGGAATCTACCCGAATCTATTGAATATTAGCACCTTCATAATACTAGTCATGATGGATTCTTCACTGTGGCGTCGAGTTTGCTCGTTGGGAGTCCTGCGTGGAGTCATAGGTGGCATGCGAGAGCCACAGACGACTTACATTTGTCCTAGCATGACGCTCGATCGATCTCAACTGGTCATCCTGACTCTAGTCTGAATTGACAAAGTGCAAGACAACGTTGTAGGAGTGAGCGAATTGATTTCAGAGACGTCTCGTCGGTTATTGACCCTGATATCCGACATGAGCTGTCACTTAAAAAGAAAAAAGAAAAAAAATAGTGAACCTGTGACGAGCTTGTTCGGGCGCTAGTCGCTCGCTCTGCGCGCAAAACCTTCGAGGTATATTAATTGCATCTACTAAATACAAAGAGAAAGATAGGAGAAGGAGTGATAAGAGGATCTCGCAAGCACACTCCGTTTTGTAAAAAAAAGACAATTCAGTTAGTGGGTCGAGGAAATAGACAGAATAGACATACAAAAGCTGGATGTGTTCAAGATAGCGAGAAATGACGGGGAGTACAGACGACGGACTGCAGGGGAAACCACGTTCGTGAGATGAACAGCGAAAGGGTAAAGCTGTAGTTTCCCATCAGGGAGATTCCGGGATACAAAAAGCGGAATGGCGTTCAGTGTCTTCGAAAGCCAGTGACCCGCAACAGGTTCGAGGCCAAGGGTGAATTAGGCACATCCGGATTCAAAGCATGGGTCCGTCGAATGACATTCCATGATCGTAGTCTGAAACCATGAATAGTGTTAGACTCCCATTTCATTCACCTACATGGTGCCCCACAGGTAGTCCATCTTGCGAAAGACATGTGATGGTCAACTTGTGTTCCCCAGGTCCCCAGCGGCATGTCGGAATGGCACGATTACCCAAGGATGCGCTCTGTGACATCCCGTGGTCGTGAACAGGGAACCAGGACAAATTGTACGACCGAGACGTCACTCCGAAATCGTACCAATCAATCGCATGTAGAGTGACTCCATGGTTAAATATGAGTTTACCTCAAGCTCGTGTCCAAGCTCTCCTCAGTCTGTGCAACACAAACTCCTGCCGAACCTATCAGCTTGGAAGCACCAGCCAAATTATCAACATTATCATCATAACACAATAGTTGGTGAGTCACTTAACTTAACTTACCTATCACCGACTGGCATCCATGATGAAGTCGCGGACATATTTCTGACTTACGGTATCGGCGATGTTGAGAAAGCAAGCTCCTGCTCCTCTGATAAGCCCATCTAAGAAGATTGCATGATACCCAAAACCACAAAATCACGACCTTCGACCGCAAGGAATTCGCGCAAAGAAATCGACCGTGCTCAAGAGGACGTGATCGGTGGGTAACGGTAATCCTCGAAAGGGATGAAAATCACGCCTACAGATTGAAATTGAATGTGAGCATCCGAGGACCTTGAAACTGGGCATCACGATTCATGAACTACCCATTTGTTGACGTTCAAGTTGGAAAAGGACTCGGAATAGAATAGCTGATTTTCTGACGAGGGGATAACTCTAGTCTTGGCATTTAAGTTGTCATTGTGTGTTTGAGAGATGAAGCGTCCGGTTGTTGTCAGGATAGGCTTCGTCGGCGATAATGAATACCTACATGTGTTAGCATCAGGTCGTTGTTGAACATGCGATCGTCGGGCTTGCTCGCACTGTTACTGCCACTGGCGCTGATCACCGCGCGTCGTTCGCTGCAGCTTCAAACTGTAACGATTGCGTCGCACGTCATCTGCTATTAGTAGACTAAATTGATACGACAAACCTGAACATAGGCACGAGAACGTTAGCCTGAGGATTTTGTCAATGAGCTCCAAGCTTACAGCGACTCACAATAGGGTACGTGCCGTCGCTTTGGCGGTGGACCACGGTCAACAGTTCAAACTGAGGAAACTCGGACCCAATGAAACGGTCAACCAGCTTCATGTTACAGCTCGATACTCCTAATAATACATACATACAGATTTACACGCTCCTCTGAAAAAAAAAAAAGATCAAATAGTACAAATGATCCACAGCATAGTAAGAAAGCGGATGAAAGCGAGACAGGTATCACACAATGCACCGCGACATGAATGGGTGGGTTGCGCTTGGACTCGTTGAGAGGAACCGAAAGTGGGTAGAGGGGCAGGGGAAGAATAGGGAGCGGATGCACGACTGTTGAACGTTGAAAGCCCGATGGTCGAGTGCTGATGAGCCCGCGACACAAATGTCGCATCACCCTATTAGCACAACGGACCGTATACCCAGCGCCAACTGTCCACCTAGTCCATCTCCATCTCCATCTCCATACCGTCCCACCTCCGCTCCTCAGCCTTACCCATCATACCCATACCCATGCCCATATCCACACCCTGTTCCTCGTCTTCCTCACGAACACTCAACCCCGCAACCCCGTCTTCATCCTCCATTTTCCATCCATATCGCGCGCCACGTACGCTCAGCCCATACACCCTCGCCGCACTCGCCATCCCATCCAAATCGAGATCGACATCAGCAAGATCGCCCTCGCCTTCACGGTCATCTTCATCCTCGTCGCTCTTACTCTCAGATGCGGAGCGAGAACGCGAAGAGCCAGACATAGAGCGGAGACATGAACGGGGAAGAGACCAACTGTTCTCAGATGGCGCGTACCCGTACGATCGACGTCGTGAAGACAGTGACATTTCATAAAACGCTGAGGAGGATGGTGGTGAACCCCAGGACTCTGAACGAACGCTCGCCGAACGCAGTGCAAGAAGGTTCAACGCGTCGTCTGTCATCGTTGGCGCAGGGACTGGGACGGGCATAGGCGAGGACGTATCCGACGAGGCAGTCGTAGATACACCCAACATGCCTGGACGGACTTGCATTACGCCAGTTGCCCCAAACGAGTAATCGTGTAAACGGGGACCAGTTGATCCAGATCGTTCAGAGCGTAAAATTGAGCTTGCTGGAACTGATCTCGACATGGGGAATGTTGACTGTTCACCAAATGAAGGCATACTCGGCTGCGGAGTATTGACCTCATTCTCTGGTACAGGCGGAGGAACAGCACCTCCGGATAAGAAAGAAGGCCACAGCGAGCGATCTTCGGGTAAAGATGCAGACGATGGCGAGAGATGAGAAAGAATCGCGGCAGCCTGTGCAAAACGAATCAACCCAAGGAGTAAAAGACTAACAAGTCACGTAAACCCACCTCGAGTAATTGAACCTGTTGATGCTTGCTCAATACGAACTTGGATGCTTCCCGCCATTGAGGAGTATGTTCCCAACGGTGTTTGATCAGACACGATGGATGTCTGTATACCTGAGCATCATGTCGACAGTTTGAACATCCACCAGCATTCAAACTGTCGAGACTAGCCAACCTTGGAACAACTCTCGCACGTAAATATAGTTCCCCGTTTACGACCGCCCTTGGTAACGTTGGCGTTTGTGGTCAATGGTTCGCTTGCCTGAGGTAGGGAGCTTGAGAGCTCCTTGTCAGCGATGCTGCCCTGATCGGAGGTTTCCTTTGCGGAGTTAACAGGCACTTGCAGGGGCCCCGTGCCGTTGACTGAACGATTAGACAAAGTAGGCGAGGAAATAGATAGCGCTGCGAGTGATGAAAGGGTTGAAGTAGTTTGCAAGGATGCGGGGCTATTCAAGTGAAAGCATCCAGGTCAGCATGAACAAACGGAGGTAGTTCGAGATGTATATGAATGAGGAGCGGAATTCGGAACGTCGTTGTGTCAGTGTACTGTCTGCAATGGCGAAGAGATACAAGAGCGATGGACTTACGAAGGCCTTGTAGCAGCATCGCGGGCATCGCTAAGCCTTCTTCTGGACCTCCCTGCAGAAGACAGTCGACGATGCTTTGTCGTGGCAATGTTTCCCGCACATGTGCGCACGATGTGAGACATTTGACAAGATATGACAAACTTTACACTACCATACCCTGTATTGGCCGAGAATTAGATTCTACGAGCAAAGAGGAATCGATTGGAGCTGCACTCGCCGCAGCGATGGAGAGTGAGAGAAGGGAAAGCTGTGGACTATCATTCTGCGACATGACAACAAATCGTTCGAAATCTACAGCTCGTGGTCGATGATGAAGGTTCGCATTCAACAAGGAAAAAAACAAAGCGATGCCGTCGATATGCGTCCACCTGGCCTCCACCAGAAATTCAACGTCCGCCCAAATTTGTCTTATGTGACTTTCCTCTTGGCTATTACAGACACCGAAATTGGCCCGATCTACTATAGCTACGAAGTTATCGACTTTGACTGTACACAACGATTAATCTGCCAACAGAGTAACTTGGTCACTAAAGAGTTCGACAAGTCGATCCTGTGCAGCTCTTCTGGGTCGGAAATATCAGTCTAGTCTCCAGTCTCCGGAGTTGGGCCCCATATTTGGCTCGGCGCCCGGCGGTGCGTACTTGCCATTTTTGAGTGGTAGTCGGCACCGGCTGTGCTCAAAGACCGTCTAGTACAAAGAGTAGTTCGGACTGTCCTCACGTACCTCAACGACTCGGATCCCTTCAATTATCGAAAGGCGGGCTCAAGCTGGACGTATGTTACACAGTAACAATGACTCCACCTTTCAAACAGTATAACAAAGAAACTTTACTCTCGTCGCTTTCCTTGTGATTGCGACCTTGGATCCATTCACCATGGTCGAACGCTGAACCCTAGAACAGCGAGTAGCTTCCGTTCATTGAGAATAAGAGTAGGGGGGAGGAGAAGATAGCAAGACCTCCTAACCCTGAGGCCTGACAGGTGAGCAGACCCGATTTCGCCCTGCAAACCAGTCAATGCGAATAACCCGGTCTTCCCCGTCTTATGCACCCCTCCCTATAGTGTGAGACCAAACCCATCGTGGAAAACAAACCTTGACTTCGCCGAGGAGTATCCGAATTCATCAATGTCAGCAAAGCCAGGGGTGTATGTACACTGCGTCCTGCGCGGAACTCCTTGCCTACGTCACGATCCAAAAGTATTTACGCGGCCATTAACTTGAGGGTCATCACGTACCGCCTTGTGTTAACGGGGTTAGATAAGGACGGAAGATTGACGTACGCCTCATTGGAGTCCTGACGCGCCGATGTACGGTTTGAAGATGTGAAATTCGGTTCGACGTGCCATCGTTTCTCCTTGCGTTTCCCGATACTACATCCGAGGGAAGGAGGTATGATATGTGATGCGATCGTTCAACTTCAGTTTCCTCGAAATTAACCCGAAGAAAAACACAGACACACTCACCAGTGCTACGGTAAGTCGGACCTTTTCAAACTCGCAAACCTACGCGATCTGTGAATCACTGGTAGTTCCATCTCAGCGACTACGAGAACCGGAAGAGGCGGGGATCAACGTATCAACTCTACTCCGATGGCTGGAGACGGAAATATCAAACGGCACGATGATGATGGTGTGACGGGTTTGGTATTGATGGTATGATAAGATAATGATAGGGCTTACCGCGCGAACAGCGAACAGCGGCCTTGCCAGAGATGTACAGCATATTTGCAATTCTAACCACTCTCAATCGCACATATCCGTGTTAACCGTACGAAAACAAGAACGGTGAGAACCCCACTTGCACATTGGTTTGGCATGAGTGAAAGAGTTTAGAGTTTTCAGCAGGTCTCTGCAAGCCTGTTCCACTGGCTGATCTATTTGACCTGAGAGGATCTAACCCCTAAGGGGTTGTCCCATAACGACATCACCGCACGTGCCTGCAGCGCGGAAACAGAGGTAAAAACGTCTCACTGAACCGTGCAGCAAAAAGCACCAAACTAACCAACAGGCCTACAGACGAACGCCGATGGGGTAGCAAAATATACCACCTTCGTGGTGGCGTGCGCACGCCCTAATACTCGTCCGGACTCAGCGTTGGATACATTAAACATGCCCGAAGAGCCAATCGAAATCGAACGTGAACGAGGAGCCTGCATAGTTGCATGTGCACGTTGGAACTTACTCTGGTCCCTGGGATATCCCACAATTCCGGAACGACCCAACGTTGTATATCTCCTTCAATATGTGAGAGCCTATATTCTCCTCGGAGCATACCTACACCAGGGACGTTGTCTGGTCAGTGCGGAGTTCCTTTCTTTCATCATGGGGTGCGCGTGGGCAAAAAAAGAAAACACGTACATATCGCTCCTCTCAGTGACAGAAAGTCTACCTTTCCTACCGAGAATATTGCGACAGATCTTCATCTTCATTTACGTATGTCGTCGTGAACGCAACAGGTGTATGTTAGAGTTTGAGGATATGATATTCAATTCGCTCGCGTTTACCTTCTTCCTGTCGTGTGCCACTGACAGAAGCATCTATGAACGACAAGTCCGAGGAATCAAAGGGTCAATGATGATGTGACACGGTCCGGTAAAACAAGTGAAACTCGCAGAGTCTATCACTGTCGTAAGCCTGCGGAATCATCGACGGGGTTATTCATATACGGAAAGTCGGAAACTTGCAGGAGATATATCCTGTGGTTGTATGTTTGTCGGATGGTTATTATTGGACGGGTGACTGTTGCGTTCCTCATAACCTTGGAATTGAAACATATATAATATGGAGATATAAGCATTCAGGCATTGCGATCTGATGATATTGATAGGACTTACTCGCCACCTGAAGATAAAAAAAGCTTGAGAGAGAAGCGCGGAAGCAGTAGACGGAGACACTTCGGCCCCGCTCTCAGGCAGGAGTTAGTAGTGAGGGAATTCCGCGTCATCCACCCCAGGTTCAACCAGTGAGCCTTTCAGCCATGATAGAACCACCTTAGATTTCCAACAAGTTCTTCTCCCCATCTATTCCAAAGCTGGGGATGGTGTACGAGAACGGAATCGGAACAGTGGAGGGATCCATTCCGTGTCCGCGAGGGTTCCATAATTTCGTTCAAGGTTCGAAGGATAAACCTATGAAAGGTCGTCACGAGCTTGATTGATGGAACCTGCTGAGAACAGGATCTCATGGGTCCATATTGGGTCTTGGAACAAGGACAAGGTGACGCCGAGAGGTCGATGAAGGTTTATGCTAGGGAAGTAACATCTACATTGTCCGATCTGGGTATGCCGCGGACCTGGAATAGCGCAACTAAAGATGTTCAGCGATCTTCGAGCGGACAGTGACTATCCGCCGCCGAGGGAACGAGGTACCTATGGGCACCAGTTGCTCGTATTCGACACAACACCTCTGGCTTTATGTTCACCCCTCCAGAATCTTTCTGGGAGTGGAAACAGTTGCATTAATGGTTATCTCCGACACGAGGGAGACTGCCACGTTTTCTAGAGGTGTTGACACTGGCAGACGTGACGCGCGGATGCACTTGGCCGCTGGGCAAGACCCTGATCGCCAAAGGTATCCAAGGGAATGTGCGCAGATTCGGACGCGGCTCGTGTGCTCCAGGCACGCGAGAGTATGACAGCGACAACTTCATCTTGACCATATATACTACGGTTTCATATATATCGCGGACAGTCCTATTGAAGCTGTTCAACTCTGTCGATTTGCCACGCGAAAGAAGACCATCGTGAGCACTAGACAGTGAGAGAAAAGAATCATGAGCAATGGTGTTGAAGGATTCTGCGAGGTGGGCAAGGGATACATGGTAGTAATGAATCAAGCTGTTAACGCTAGTCCGAACTGACTATACAAAGGTTTGTAGTGAGTGTGTAGTCAAACCAGCCTTTACATAACAAACAAATTACTGCGTTGTCCTTGCGCGACGACGAGCTCCTCGACACTGCCCTCCGCTCGTTAGAAAATTGAGAGACAGCATTTGACTTTGGCTTGACTTTTGATTTTTTTTTCTGATCTGGCAAGTCAGATAATCTGACTCGGCGATCGACGTGGTGACCGGATGCGAGTCAGATCTGGACTCGTCCATACACTCTGCCCATCCAACGCTCTCCGCACTCAAGTCCACTCTCCACCTCGCTCCTGGGCTCGCTTCAAGCACTCAGCCATGTCAAAAGAGAAAGAGGTCAATAAAACCGCCCATCCATTCGATAAAACACGCTTGGAGACCCTCCTCAACCGGAGGTTCTTTTACGCACCCGCTTTCGAGATCTATGGCGGTGTGTCTGATCACTGAATTGCTATCCATGATCGTTACATCCAACCGTCTCTCCTTCGGTGTCGCTGGTCTATACGACTACGGTCCACCAGGTTCCTCGCTCCAGGCAAACATCATCGCGGAATGGCGCAGACACTTCATCGTCGAGGATCACATGCTCGAACTCGACACTACCATCATGACACCCGCACCCGTCTTCGAAACATCCGGTCACGTCGCCAGGTTCGCAGATTGGATGGTCAAAGACACAAAGACGGGTGATGTTCTCCGAGCAGACCACCTCGTCAAGAACGTCCTCGAGGCTCGTCTCGCCGGCGATCGCGAAGCCCGCGGTCTGGCTGCTCAACTCCAAAAAGAGGACGACAAAAGGAAGAAAAAGAAAGTCAAGAGCGTTGCGGTGCAGCTTACCGATGAGAAAGTAAAGGAGTACGAGACTGTCCTTGCCCAGCTAGACAACTATTCCGGTCCAGAACTTGGCGAATTGTGTCGGACACATGATATCAGAAACCCAGATACCGATAACGAAGTCGGAGAACCCCAGCAGTTCAATCTCATGTTCGCCAGTAGCATCGGTCCTACTGGTCAACACCCTGGTTACCTCCGTCCTGAAACCGCTCAGGGCCATTTCCTCAACTTTTCTCGTCTCTTAGAGTTCAACAACGGTCGCGTCCCTTTCGCATCTGCCCAGATCGGAAGGTCATTCCGCAATGAGATTTCGCCCCGCGCCGGCTTGTTGCGCGTACGAGAGTTCACGATGGGTGAGATCGAACATTACGTTGACCCCGCGGACAAACGACACGTTCGTTTCAACGAAGTCAGACACATCGTTCTTAGCCTCCTCGATCGTCATGTCCAAACATCCGGTAGCACCACCGTCACACGGATGCCCATCGGCGACGCCGTCGACAAAGGTATCGTTGCAAACGAAACCCTCGGATACTTTTTAGCCCGGATCAATCTCTTCCTCATCAACATTGGCATCAACCCGGACCGCTTACGGTTCCGTCAACATATGGCTAACGAGATGGCACATTACGCAACGGACTGCTGGGACGCAGAGATCCATAACTCGACTGGGTGGACAGAATGTGTTGGTTGCGCAGATCGTGCGGCGTACGATCTGTCCGTGCATTCCGCACGGACCGGCCATCCCCTCGTTGTAAGAGAGGCTCTCAAAGAACCCATCTTGACGGAGAAAGAGGTTCCGGAGTTCAATAAGAAGACGCTCGGGAAGACACTCGGTCGCGATGCTGGTCTAGTTCAGAAGATCGTCAGCGAGATGGACGAAAGCCAACTTCTTAAATTAAAGAACGAGCTCACACAAGGGTAAGAAGAACGCGTTGTCCTTTTATGCCTCGGAGATATCGTCTTTTAACGTGTCACTCTTCATTCCGGTCGTTTTAGCTCATCCACGATCGTGGGCGAGGGCAAAGAACTCACTCTCACTCCCGAATTGGTGACGATCGAGCGCAAGACAATTAAACAATCAAGTATTTTCGATCATCTTTTTCTGTGATGATCCTCGTTATTCTGACGTACTTGAATGACAGTCCGAGAATTCACCCCCAACGTGATCGAGCCATCCTTTGGGTTCGGACGTATTCTATACACACTCTTGGAGCATAGCTTCTGGTGTAGAGAGCAGGATATAGAACGTGGGGTACGCATGATCTCGTCTCGTTCCGATACGCCAGGCGGATTATTGATGTTGATATCTTACGACATCCAAGGTACTCTCACTCCCACCCGTCGTCGCGCCGACCAAAGTGCTCATTGTCCCATTGAGTGCGAAAGAAGAATTCGATCCATTAGTCCAAGAGATCTGTGCGTCGTTCTTCTCCTTCTTTTCTTTTTCTCTCTCCATTATCGTGTATCGCGCTCAATCGTCGACTTGGGTAGCCTCCAAACTCCGGAAAGCTGGCATCTTTTCCAGAGTTGATGATTCGAGTGCCTCTATTGGGAAGCGATATGCTCGGAATGATGAATTGGGCACACCGTTTGGGATCACGATCGACTTTGCATGTAAGCAGCCATGCCACTCCGACTCTCCAAAACCCTTTCTTTTCGTCTGAATCGGGAACGCTGACGTTTGTTTGACCTTGGTACTAGCGATTCAAAACCGGACGGTGACACTCCGGTATGTGTTTTTTCTTTCGACTCATTTCCATATGGGTCTCTGTCTACCCATCGTGCTGTGTTGGCTGATACACATGATGCGTCTGTTTCTCTTTTCTTTTTGATAGTGAACGAGATACGACGGAGCAGTTGATTGGTTCGATCGATGACGTGATGGGTGTCGTGACCGAGCTCGGTCATACATGGGCGGATGCGTGTCAACGATTGACGGCCTACGATGGCGTTCAAGCTGTGGATTAGATCACATCGTAGTATGTACAACCAACGACGCATGGCATATGCACGCGTAATCTAACGATAATCAGCGACATCTCTTTCCGCTCTCGACTTGTCCGAGGAGAATGAAAACTTGCAGTGGATAGCGTTGAGTTAAAAGCGACCTGAGTGAACTATCGACGCTTTTTTGGATACATGATACGTGCAGAGGACGTGTGTGATACACATGAGAAAATCGAGACATCGAATCAGACGATCGAAGGTCGATGATAGGGTGCGCTAAGCTAACGTGTGAGACCCAGGGACCAAATGAAACGATCCAACGCAGCAAATATGTCACACAAGCGTCTGATCCATGATTCATCATATGCATATACATACATACCCGATTTATAGGTACCTGTGTGCTGTCGATTTGAATTTCATTCCGGAAGGAGTTGAAGTTGATGATAGAGGGAGGGGCGTCAGATGTTGTTGAGAAAAAGGTACGCGGGGGTCCGATGGTCATATACGTTCATGGGTGATGATGATGATGATGATGATGATGATGATGCATCATGACTCGGATTCGTGCATCGTGAATCATGGATGTCGCTTTGGTTCCCGATGTCCCGATGGAGAGCATGAAACGGTGGACTAGGGGTATGGTATACAGGAATATGGCGTTTTCGAGAAACGACTCCGGTATACAAGGATCAGGAAATACTGCATGTTGCTGTGGACAACCATAATCTGTCCATGTGGGTCGTAGCGCGGGTTTGACCTGCGCTTCGCGTTACATCTCTGGGAACGAGTGAGAAGGATGAAATTGGAGGCGAGGCGAGGCAAAAAGAAATAAAGGAAAGACACGATAGAGGTGTCAGAGGCTTGCGTCGATAGCATCGCGGAGAATTCAGAAGCCCAAAGGCGCGTCGTGTTTCTGATTTCGTATTCAAGCTTCTTCGACTTCTTGGGTTTCCTACAGTCAGGGTAAGACATTCATCTGAAGCAATGAATAAATGTAAATGAGCCCCGAGCACACTAGGAACGACCGGCATGAACATGAGATGAGAAAAGACGGAAATACTGTTCCTGTGTACATTCACGCAAACTATCCAGACGAACGAGGGTTGCGGTGATTTTGATACTTGATGGCTTCGAAACATGAGGCCGCGTCTCACAGCGAGTGCTGTTTCGTTTTCTGTGCGTCCCTGCATAGGGCAAGAAAAGGTGGGCGCAAAGGTGGTCACTTAATCAGCCACGATGCATGCCGGGTGAGTCTCGTGTGTGTGTGTCCATGCCAAGGTGTGTACGCGTGGACCGTAATTGCCTCAGATATGTAAGTATTTTTTTCACTGATCCTGATCTCTCTCGGACAGTGCCGTTGTCAAGGGAGAGAGAGGACGAGTTTCCGTCACCGAATAGGGAAGAATCAGAGTTGGGTCTATACCCACGTTCGGTGCCGGGGATGACCACCTGACCAATGGGGCGTTGCGGGTGTGGTAAAGGTCGAAGCGGAACGGGGCGAGGTGTGTACGTTTTCGGTTTAGTTCCGGGGGTGCCACTCAGGCATGAACAGGTTGGACATATCAGTTGAAAAAAGCTGTCGACAACGTGGTTGTCGTGTGCACCACAAAGTTGAACGCCACTAGCACGGTGTCAATGGCCGCCGATGCTGGTGGATATGGATGCTGTAAAGCTGTAGACATAAATGAGATGTGGATACGACGAGAGACAGGTTGAAACTTGAGAGAAACCCGCCGGCCGCGATGATCAGATGACGACGTTCGGACCGCCAAAAGCAGGCATAACGAGAGAAAAACACTGGAAACTCAGTTTATTTACTGACACAAGGGAAAAAAAAAAAAAAAAAAAAAAAAGTGACAGGCGCTGCCCCCAATTTTGAAAATTTGAGTTTTCCGCGGTAACGTCGAAGGACCTGAAAGAGGGAAGTGAGGGAAGTCGATTGGGCGGTTGAACGGAGCGCTGGCGAGTCGTTCTGCGGTGGTGATTGGTTGTTCGGAGACGTCCGTGATTGTGGCCATGCGGAGAGAAAAGGCTGATCATGAGAGATATAGAATTTTGGAGACGGGCATATGGCTGGCTTCTGGAGATAAGATTGGAGGCGTTGTGGTTTTTGTAAGATAGCATTTGTGGGCTTCGAAAGAAGGGGCTGGATCGGAGGTGCGACGAATGAGAAGTAGTTCCGAGTTCTAGGATGGAGTTACATGTTTGTGATGGCGGATGAGTGTGTATACATAGTGATCTAGATGGGGTATGCTAATGATACTATTTCCTAGGAGACCGCGCGTGGGTAGGAGATGGAGTAGTGATGGGCCGGAATCAAACGAGTACGAGATGGATGTAGATAACCGGTAGAGAGCTTGAGATTGAATGAGAAAGAGAGCCCCAAAAATTAGGCGAAGGAAATTGACGGGCGACATGGGTAAGAGATGAAGGACCGTCTGTGATGCCTGCAGGCAGAGCTAAAATGGTAGCTGAGCTTGTGCGAGTCTTCCTTATCAACTCGCGAACTTGTCCAGGCCCTTATGTGTCCATTGCGACCGAGAGTAAGGGACGAAAAGACACACGGAATTTCTATCGCAGATCGAGTTACCTGGATCTGACACGACAGCGCATCTCAAGTGCGCATCGGTATGAGAAACAGTTTATGAGAACAGCCCTCGAACTGCGCGCAACTGAATCTTGTCGGCGTGACTGCTTCAACGGCATCGCGCGGGAAATGAACCGGCTAATATGCAACACAGTATAAGTACTCCTCCTCCTTTTCTTCCGTCTCCCTGTCAATCATCCTCAGGGCGAACCTTTCTTCTCTCCATCCTCTCTTCATCATGTCCTCTCGTACCGATAAACTGGTCGCACTCCCAAGCCTCTCTTGCGCCCTCTCGTCATTACCACAGGCGACCAGTCTCGACAGCGTCTCGCTGCATCCGAGCATGTACGCACAACACGCAGCCGAGAGCGAAGCAAAGCTCAAAAAAGTCCTTTCAAAGACTGCCGCATCCATGTCTCAAAATGGCGCATCCATGCCTCCTTATATGGCACCAGTACGTTGACGCCTTTCATTCGTTCATCCCCGCCCTATCTCAACTACCCTCTTTCTCAGCCATCTCATGCTGACTCGCCCAATTCATCGCCGCCTTTGATGATGCGTAAATCGGTGCGTGCCTTGGCCGTTCCTTTGACCGCCTTCTGCATGCTCATCCTCTTTTCCAGCAAAAAGCAAAATTCCATGCCTGAACAGGCCACCTAGACTTGCCGATTTCTCTTTCCATCTACCTCTTGCTGGGGATCACTGTAGAACTTGTATTGCCAAAATATCGCGCGGCACCCTCTCTCCTCTTCGGCATTTTTCCACCCACATCGCATTATAGCATCGCATCATTAGACACATCACATCCCTATACGCATACCACGGCATCTATTTTCCCTTTCTTTTCCCTTTGGTTCGACGGTCCGTTTCGTTCGTTCTGTCTTTGCCTAGTGCTTGGGCAGTTTGGATTGATACCATTCTCTGGTAATCAATGGTTGGTTTTGTATCTAGCCAAAGTGATTTCAGCTCTACAACTTTACTCGTATATTATAATGTCGATATCGTTTGGCGAGGAATTCCCGTTGGTCTCGTGGTGATAGACCATCACTTGTGTGTTTGATCGCCATTACGCCTCGATGCGGTGACTAACAGGTTAGTTCCGCTGAACCCTTGTTAAAACGCCGTGACTGAGCCCTACGCGAACGGCCTTTCGCTTGTCCAAGCCCAGCACCCTGCCACAAGAACCATCACCAGGGTACCGTTTTCGTACTCAAACATATCACCCACTCAGTGTATGATAGATTTCCGATGGCCGGAGGCATATCGGCGCACTCGGGTTTGACAGAGATATGTACAGGTTACTTATGCCAGTGTCAGAGAGCTGTCCCATGTCAACGCCAGCTGGCATTCAATGCAACATGTCAGATCGCCGCCGACACCGCTCGGCTGCAGATCCACGTTTCAACGAGTTGCCCTCAGGCTCCCGATCAACAGGTCCCCTACATAAGCACTGTAAAAGGTCCCCGGCGACTAACTTGGGTCTAGCCCTTTTATTTTTCATTCGGTTTCTGCCCTAGACACTTGTCACCCTGGATATACGGGATATATGAATGGTTGCCAGCAGTGTACTGTATCCTGACACACTCTGACATACACAGTTGTTGTTTTGCGATGTGGGTTAGTTAGTACGGGGCGCGTTTTCTGCCTGTGGCTGCGCGTCCCGGCGACCGTATGCACTGGGGCAATTTTTAGCAACTGGTATCTTGCAGCAATTGACGTGAGACATGCAGGTGCACCCCGGTTCATGATGTGATTTAGAAAGAGAGAGCGGTTCAGATGGGCCCAGAGTCTGGCAAATTCCTCGTTCCTTTTTTTTTTGCCGTTTTGTCGTGTGGTTCACACCTAACGTTCTCACCCCGCATGTATTTCTTCCGTTATACTGTTGCTCGTGGAACAGAGACAAGTTGCGTGTTCGTTTCCAAGGTGGCGATCGCTGTAGTGTGGGGTAAAGTGCCCAGCGTCTCCGGATCACCACGCACTGCTTTCCCTCCACTCGGGCCGGTCACGGTAGTTCGAACGCTCAACGGTCCTCGTCAATCGAGGGTAAGTGTCCATGTCAAAGAACCAACCCCCCGTCATTCAGACGTCCTCCCGAGACCGTCCTGTTTCCGGCATACATCCACCAAACAATTGACCGGTCGACTTCCATCCTGTATTCATACTACACTATACTTAAGATAAGACTCCATACTCGCATGTTACCGTTTATATTGTCATTTCGCCGACAATGTACCCCATCCCCTGCATTATCGAAGGGATTGCCCCCGGCGATTCATTTAATGAAATCACCCCATTTCTTAAATAACAGGGGACAGGAAAAAAAGAAGGAATAACTCCGATGTTCGTCCTGCAACGTTCTCGACCAGTCGATGGCACACCCCGGCTTGAAGGTCAAGTTAGGGTCAAGACACCCTCGGTGTCAGTCCACGTATGATGAATGTGCTGCGGACCCGGATTATATGTCTGGCGTCCGTGCCTCACTCCCTATCATGTACATACTACTCAAGCTCAAGGGTCGAAGACGACCGGGAGTGACCCGAGCGAGGGTCCATTCTACACGTAAAAACGATGGATGCATTCTCATTGTTGAATATTGAATTCCCAAGCCCAGCTTGCAGTATTTAGCATACTCGGAATTGATGCGTACGATATAACCTCAGGTGAATTTAGGCCTCGATCTTTTTCAGGCGTGTGTGCGTGCGGGTGTGTGTGTCTCACTCACTTACTCACGTCCCCCTCCACCCTCCGCGAGTAGCTTACGTTTACAAGTACAGTACATGTCTTCTTCTGATAGCGCGAGTTGTATGGCCTGCGGTCGTAAGTTTTGCGTTCTCCTATGCTACGATACTCTTTCCACCTAAATCCGCCTCCTTGATAGGCTGAAACGCATGACACGTCATACCATGGCATCATGCATCATGCATCATGGTTCAGACGTTCGAGCATCGGGCAAAAGGCTATATACGCCTATCCCTGTCTTTCAAGTTTGACACCGGTACTGTCATTCCTTTGACGTCCGGGGCCTACAATGTCCTACACACCACTGGCAGGGGAATCTCGGGGTCAGTTGTCGTGTCGACCGTCGACCTTTGACACTACTGTACATAGTATGAAAAGGGGCTAGGGAGCTTGGCTTGGCTTGGCTTGGCTTAAGCTTAGCTTCTCGAGGGAATAACGAGGTAAAATTTTTGAGATGTTTTTTTTCCGACTCGGTGGGTATAGATCGGACGTGGGTCGTGATTTTCTTTTACAAGGAGGCTTGGCATTGCCGCGGGGACAAAGTCTATCAGTGACATCTCCTGAAGAGGATAGGGTGCACCGGTGCGGAGGCAGTGCGAGTATATACTGACAGCGGGTGAGTGTGAGGCCTTTGGGTCTTTGCAAGGTGAGTCAGGAATCGAAATCGAAGCCTGTCAATGGTGTCAAGCGAGATGAAGCCTGAGGCCAGAGGGGGTGAGACGGTGGGATAAGAAGACGTGTTCGAGAGTTGGATAACACACACACATTTTTATCGAATGGCAGGCGGCCGTTCTTTCTCTCTCTCTCTCTCTCATGGAAGAAGAGACGCTGCTTGTCGAATCTCCGCCATGAGATGTGACTGATCACTGCCGCAGGATTTTCTCCTGGCGAACTTGACGTTTTGATGCACGGAGACCACTTGAAACCCCTTTCAATCGATCGGGGTGTGCGGATGTGTTTAGGTACGCGGTACACCACGGCCGTCGACTAAACGGTCAGAAAGGCACTTTTTGAACCCTACCTCTAGTTTATTATAACTTGAGTACGAGACACACACGCCCGCGGTTATGATCGTGATCCCTTCTCCTCCATCTCGGACTGCGATCAGTGTTGGGCACCGCACAATGCACATGAACATGGGCTACGAATGCTTCCGCGGTTACACGAATAGAGCTGACGGATCGGCAACCGGGTCGGAATTCGGAGATGAGGTGACGACCAAACGTTCTCCAGTCTCGCAACAAATACGCAGTGGAGTCGTATGCGTATGTTTCAGCAACCACCCTTATACCCTGTTTTGCGTTCGCAAAGGAAGCTGTTATGCATCGAATAGCAGTGAGAGAATTTGTCCTTGGCAATTTTCTGATACTGACCCTCGCCGTTAATCCAGCTTCTGTCCGCGTTTGAGCCAACAGTTCGAATCCAAATGTCCCATTCTAGCGTGAGCGCAAGCCTCCGTTTCGAGGGTGAGTTTTAGTTACCAGTGCTTGACCCATCTGTTGCGCCACTGATTGTTCACTCTCGTGAACATCAGCCCCTGAGCCTGTGCTGGAGCTTACCTTTGTGCATATATTTGGCGCAAGAAGACTGGGTTCTCTTCTCAGTTTCCCCGGTTCTCGTGGGTGTGGTCTGAATCATGTCGCGTTGTGTCGTCGTGGCGCTCCCATCGAATACTACTCACATTCTATCCTTGATTGCACCCAACATGGCTAGCTTGGATACCCTCGTCGACGACATTCTCATTCAGATCATGCAGGCATTATCTACTGATGACGTGTTGTCTATAAGAAAAACGTCTCGACGATACTATTTTCTCAGCAAAATACGATGTATCTGGTATACTGGATTCTGCGCTCAAGTGTTGGCTCGTGGTTTGCCTATGCCGGGTCCACGATGTCCATTGTCGCTCCTCTCCGCTAGTGAGCTCGAAATCCGCACGTTGCGGGCACTACATCTTGAAAAGTGTTGGCCACGACTGAGTGCCAACACAATCGTTTCTAAGCCACGGGACGAGAAAGTGGACCAGGTGATGTTTCTGCCGGGAGGCACGGAATTCTTCACAGTCCAGAACGATAAGATCGTCCATTGGTTCATTGTCAATAGACCTGGTTTCTCCCCGGCACTCAAAAAAGTCGCGGAATGGGTGCCACAGGAAGGAGTGGCTTGCGAGGTCTTCAAAGACCCTGAAAATCCGGACACCATTGCCGTTGGAGCAAGAGATCAGTTGCGTCAACGCCTTTCTCTATTCATTTCTTTCGTTCTAACTCCCAGCTAGACCAAATAAGTTCGCGAAAGTGCTGTCGTCGAGCTTGATGACGCCTTTCAAGACCATTTGTGATTATGAACTCGTTCCTGGTATTCTTGTCGGTGTCTCGCGTCACTTTTTGCTACTTGACACGACGAGTGAGCCTGGAGGTGGTGGTCTTGAGCTCCTCGATTGGCATGCGCAGACGACCGGGACGGCTCTTCTCCCTGGCATCCCTGATCTGTTTGGCGATTTTCTCGACTTTGTCCTATTTGCGGGCAATATACTGGTTGCATGGGAGAATGGCTTGAGCGTATTTCCTATTCCCGAGGTTCCTGCGCAGGGCCAAGTCATCATTGAACATAAACGCGTCTTCATGTTCCAAGAACCCGTTAGTCGACCTGTTGCTTTCACGACATGTATCACGCGTACTGCGTTGGATCCAGTGGACCAAGTGTACCAACCAACATCTCCAATTTTCCTCCCCTCGCTCACCATCGCGGCGCGTCCAAAGGTCAACGCGAAGGCGGGCAAAGTATCCATATCGATGCTTGTACCTCTCGATGAAGATGTCGACCATTGTATGGACGACCCTGACACATTCCCGTACCGCATGACCCGACTTCCACCATACGTTCCTGTGAATCCTGGGACGATGTCAGATCCAGGGGAGGGTTGTATACCACCCACGTGTACCAGTCTCATTTTTGGATCGTCGGGACGTGGGATCTTTGTCGTCGGACGGGAGTTGAGGCTGTGCGGACCTGGTTTGCACATTCTACCGCCGTATGAGCTGCAGTATGGGCCTGTGTTTGAGACGGGGGAGGCGTTGTATCGGGTGGACGTGGATGACGTGAGGCATGGTGAAGAGAAAGTGGATTTTGATGAGGGAATGGGTCGGTTTGTTGTGGCCAAGGGGAGTGGAGGGTTTGAAGTCGTTCAACTAAATTAGGGATAGATGAATGAGCTAATAGTGCCGGGTGGGCCAAGAGAGTCGGTTGTATTTATTGTACTGATCGGATGGTTTGCTTCATGTGAGGGTGTATTATGATGTAGGGGGAGGAGTGTTCGGATGTTTGGTATCATGTGCTGCGTGGAGGGTCAGGGGCTCTGCAATGATACAGATATGAAGTAGGGGCATGAGGCATCTGCGAGCACGCGTATCAGATGGTAGCATGACCTCTGTAATCTATGAACCACGACGATTATTAAAATACTACCGCGAGCAAAGATTTGTGGGAGTCGAAGGAAAACCGCAGTCTGATATATGTGACATTCTTGATCATGATGGTACTCCATACCTTATGTACAAATTATATATTTACAAGTCTCGTACTTCGACAATGGCAAGATGGCCGAGCGGTCTAAGGCGCTGGAATCAGGTTATTAGACCTATCCAGTCCGAAAGGGCACGAGTTCGAATCTCGTTCTTGTCAAATTCTTTTCTTGAATTTTTGCTCATCGGTTGTTACAAGCACTACGTACTGCAACTACTAGACTCATACTCCGGAATATATTCTGATAACGAGGTGAAATCGATGGTATGTGTGATTTTTGGCTGTCGCTCGTCTTCGAGGCCAGAGTCCAGACTCGTGTACGGGCTCTGCCCATTCGTCCTACCCCGCTTTTTTTGCTCTCCGCTTATCGATCTTATCTCTTGTTTCACTCCGCATATTTGCATAAACGTAACCATGAAAACCTGTGGCGAGTGTAGCCGCCTCCTGACATGTCAAGTAGATAGAGAATTTTGGAACTTGACATCTGGCGTTCCGTGCACGGCCCCGCCACCATCACTGCATGAGATTCTTATCAGTGTTCTGAGTCACTCGTAGACACTCCCATCGATGTAACGAGTACTTGAGAATATCAAGTTGTGAGTACTGAAGCTGTCAGAACTTGAACGTGGATTAGTTGAATCCGTGACGCCAAAGGTCGGTTGGACAAAGCATTTGCATGATCGGTACCGGCGTACGCCATCACCATCATGATTCATGATTCAAACGTTCACCGGTTGCGGTAGTCTCGGTAAGTTTTAACGCCTCCCGCGATAGCAATTTCAGCCCTCTCACGCTGATAAGAGGGTATGGGGAAACAACCACCCATGTATATTATTACAGGGATACCAAGGCAGTGGTACTTTGTTGAGCTGGCGCTTGTTCTACGTGTGATTTACTTGTTGATCCCAGGCTTTAAGCGAGTAAACGCAGACCCCGCCTCGAATGCGCGCAGACGTCAAGTTGAAGTTATCCATTGACCTGCGGCTTCACTTATCACGGAAGAGCGATCTTCCTAGGCTCCCGGTTACTATGATTGCGGACTCGGAGTCCGTCTGCAGCTGTCTGTAGGTATTTTAGTTTTGAGACTAGCCCTTATCAGCTGTCTTCAGTGGAGTTTCGTCACTGATAAGACCTTAACTGCAACAGGAAAAGTTCACTATATAACCCCAGGCTCTAGAATTTTTTCCCTTCCCCCCGCAGAGCAAATTGAACACGCTTCCTTCCTAGAAGATGTCCTCCCAAGCGCTTCCTCAAGGTGCTGGCTATGGAGTGGGTAAGTATAGACTCCCACGAGTATGTCTTGGACTCAGGCTAATCGTGTTCTCTAGTTATCGGTAAGCAGGGGGATTTAGGCCGACGTCCTGCAAGGGACTTACATTGAATTGTCAGGCATTGGGTTGTTTTTCAGTGCCTTCATGGTTGGCTTGACAGCTATCCAGGCAAGGTACACTGGTGTATCACCCAAGAACTCGGAAGAGTTCACTTCCGCTTCCCGGTCGGTCAAGCCAGGTCTGATCGCATCTGGTATTGTCTCCGCCTGGACCTGGGCAGCGACCCTAGTACGTACACCTTCCTTCTCATTTGAAAATTCGTTCACCTTTTCTGTTAGCTACAATCTAGTGCGGTTGGATATAGATATGGCATATCTGGACCTTGGTGGTACGCTGCTGGTGCAACCGTGCAGGTCCTCTTGTTTGCTCAGCTGGCCGCGAAGCTCAAGCTCAACGCACCATTTGCTCATACGTGGCTGGAGATCGTCGGAACGCGTTGGGGAAATGTCGCCCACCTAGTTTTCATGTTTTTCGGTCTTGCGACGAACCTTATCGTTTCCTCTATGCTGGTTCTTGGAGGATCGGCCACAGTCACCAGTCTGACAGGGATGAACACTATTGCTGCGTGTTTCCTCATTCCCTTTGGAGTCGCCATTTATGTGGTGGTTGGCGGTATGCGTTCCACATTGCTTTGCGACTACACGCACACTACTGTTCTCTTCGCCATCATCCTCACGTTCGTGTTCACAGTCTATGCGACATCTGGATACATCGGCTCGATCAGCAAGATGCACTCTCTCCTTGCCGAGGCTACAATCTTGGCTCCCGTATCGGGGAATGCTGAGGGATCCTACCTTACCCTCCGTTCTAAGAACGGTCTCATATTCGGTGTCATCAATCTCATCGGAAACTTCGCTACTGTGTTCCAGGACCAAGCATACTGGCAACGTGCGATCGCCAGTAGACCAGCCACGACTGTTAAGGCATACTTGATCGGAGGTGCAGCTTGGTTCGCCGTTCCCTTCGCCTTCTCTACGACCCTTGGTTTGGCTGCTGTAGCCCTCAGTGCCGTCCCTTCACCTTTATCACCTACACAAGTGCCGACTGCAAGCGGCTTTATCCCTCTGCTTCCGCCCCTGACGAACGACGAAATCTCGGCGGGATTGCCTGCATCTTACGCTGCTGCATCCATCCTGGGTCAAAGCGGTGCTGCTGCCTTGCTCATCGTGTTGTTCTTGGCCGTGACTAGCGCTACAAGCGCTGAGTTGATTGCCGTCTCGGCGCTGTTGACTTACGACGTCTACAAGAGATACATCAATCCTCAAGCTACGGAGCAGCAAATATTGCGCATGAGTCATGTCGGTGTATGTATATTTGCTCTTGTCATGGGTATCGCCGGAACCATTTTCTACTACATCGGTGTCTCCATGGGCTGGCTCTATACGTTTATGGGTGTTATCCTTGGTTCGGGTGTGGTACCGATTGCGCTATGCATTACATGGAGCAAAGCAAGTCGGATAGGGTGTGTCGGTGGTTCCGTCCTTGGGTTTGCAGCTGGTCTAGGTACCTGGCTCGGTGTCACGTCTAAATTGAATGGAGGCGTTATCAATGTCACGGTGAGCGATGTTTTCCACTCACTGTGATGCACTATGCTAATTTATTATATGGCGGGTGCTAGACAAGTGGAGGTAAGGGGAAGATCTGATGTTCGCAAGGATCTATAAACTGACCGTTGAAGAGGTAACTACGAGATGCTCTCGGGAAACCTTGCATCTATTGGAGTTGGAGCAATCGTGTCTGTCGTCGCATCTCTGATTTGGCCAGAAGACTATGACTTCTCAGAGACCCGTGCGATCAATGTTTCAGCTGAAAAAAAGACAATCGATGAAGTTGACGAAACGGAAGCAGAGAAGAGAGATAAAGATCTCTCTGCATCCGTCACCGCTGTGTCGGACGACACAGAAATTGTGAACGAACTTGATCCTGTCGCCCTCAAGAAAGCGTTCAGATTTGCTGTCTGGTCGTCTATCTTGATGACCTTGATATTCTTGATCATCATTCCAATGCCACTCTTCGGAGCTTCGACCGTGTACAGTGTGGCTGGCTTCTCTGCCTGGGTGATCATCGGAATTATATGGACATTCTGTTCCGCATTTGCCGTCGTCTTATACCCTCTTTGGGAGAGTAGGGAGGCTTTGAAAATGATTATGAGAGGAATGGTCAAGGTCAGCTATCTATCGTCGCACAGGATCCAAACTGCTTGCTCATCAATCAATCTTTATTTCCCTTCATTTAGGACGTCTTCGCGCCTGGTACGGGAAAATATACGCCACCGACGTCCCAGCACAAGGCCTAATCGATTATGGATTGATGTACAGTCGTCGCGTGATACATAGATATTGTTTAGAATTCTAATGTAACGGTGTATAGTCTTAAGTTAGAGTACTTGTTTTGGGAAGGGTTCCTATAAGTATTGACCCGGGCCACTTTACCTTGCAATCAACCCTTTTTTTTTCACGAATATTTTTTGTATTCGTCTGGTTATGGTCGGGCAGGAAGATTGGGTGACCTTATGGCAAGTCAAGTAGGCACGCTGACTGCGACATATGCCCAGGGGAGACGTAATAACTCATTGGCTGTATACATTGGCTTATCAGTGATCATTGTCAGAATAATCGGAATGGATCGTGTGGAGCAACAGATAGACCGAGGGTATCGGTATGGGTATGTTCTTTCTTCATTCTCAATGACCAAGGCATCTCCGATTCGTAGATATGGCAGAGAACAACTTGACTCTTGAAGTCATGGATAGGAATCACATGATCCAAAGGTTCATGCTTGTTAAAATGTCCACGAGCGATGTCAAAGACGATGGAACTTCGGTTGGCAAAGAGGCCCGAGTGAGGTGGTGGAACGAGATCAGCGCCAAGCTTCGCAGGGCGTCTTGAGAATGAGTGGGTCTACCGCTTGCTCATCGTTCAGGCCAATCGTGAATATCGTATTCAGGGCACGTTCCACGGTTGCTTCAAAATACAATCCAGTTGGGAAGGAAAAAACCTGCTTGGCGAACATTGGCATACAGTGCCTTCCACACATGATGGCTACACGACAGTAGAGACCTCTTCGAAATACCTGTGAAACTTATCAGTAGCGAGTGAACTTACCAAACGATACGACTATCTGAGTCGCCGTTGGCTCGAGCAAAGCGCCAGCTTTCCTAGTGGTAGGGCGAAGGTGCATTGATTAATATCGGCGTGATCAAGAAGACGTTGAAACCGAAGCCCTGATTGAACTTCTATTGCCTTTTCGGTAAAACTAGCAAAGCACCCTTCGCCAACTACCGCCATCACGCTACTGGTGATTGCTAGCCCACTTACGCCAGCTTAGCCACACACAAACGCGTCTCTGGCGATGGCTCAACCACCAGGCAGTCCAGAAGATCTAGGTCGACAAGCCATGCTTCCCTGGACGCCAGGAGAGGGTGGTGAATCACTCATGCAGGCCATCCAAGCACTGGAAACGTATAAGAAGAAAGATCCTTCCAAAGTGGTGGTGCGCTTCAAGGCAGTCGGCAACGCGCCGATCATGAAACAGAACTTTTACAAGATCACTGCTGCGAACAGATTCCAGGCTGTCATTCAGTTCTTGAGGAAGGAGTTGGGATGGAAAGCAGGGGAACCGTTGTTCACCTATATCAATTTGGCATTCTCGCCTGCACCTGACGATACCGTATCCAACTTGTTCAAAGTGAGATCTAATTCGTATTTTCGCCTTATGGAGACCAAGCTTACGCGATGTTGCAGTCGTTCGCGACGGATGGACATCTCATAGTAAACTACAGCTACGCGGGCTTTCATTCACTAGTTGTGACATACCTCTCACGCGTCGAACAGCACAACTGCAGCGTGGGGTTAATCCCGAATGTCCCCATGCTAACTCGAATATAGTGCTACCTTATATGGGAATAATCGACTATGATATACTGGTTCATGCCCATGCTCCTTCCTCGCCCTCGACAAGCATGGTGAATGACGAGGTACAAACGATCAATGCCCTATTTACAGAGAGTCAGTGGATTAATACCCAACTGGCATGCTCGAGCCTTTGCGTAAATAGAGCACCCAGAGCTATGCAATCATATTTGATGATCATCCCGATGCTTCCTGCTCACAACCAAGGGTATACTTTTCGCCATCTAGGAGGTTTTATCCGTACTTTGTTAACACCCGGGATGTCAGAAATCAACCGTCACGCGCCACACATGGCTCCTCTGAATCTAGGATCCAATAATAAGGGATCGGCCGGCATCTTTGCTCACCGAGCAGTCGATCATATGGTCGTACGCGAAGAGTTCTGCCTTCAATCGCACGCGTGTTGCTATATACATCCAGAAGTGCACGACCACATGCCTACGACGAAGGAAAGCCGACTCCATTTTCCCTGCATTTTAAATCGGGATCACGTTCACGAAGGGTTCAGGGGGAAGGCGTCCACTTGGAAACCACAACCTCGCGCACCAGTGGCCACTGACCAAATCCGATCTTCAGTTTTTTTTTCTTTGTCGTTCCTTGCCCTCGGATGTGGGTACGTACCCGCCGGAGAGCTTTACCGCGTTCAGATACATTGCATCGGTTATGTACCCCATCCGAATCTCCGGGTTTCGGATCCGGATGGCGTACGAACTTGAGCTTGAATGATCATGCAAATGAGCGCTGCAACATTGATATTGATAACTCAAAATTTGAGTATCTCCATCTGGAATGTCCGTGGATAACTTTGACGGCGCTGGGGATTCTGGATCATCGTACGACTTGAATATTGGATATTGAATATTGAGGGTAATAGAGCGGAGCGTGTGCATGGTCAATGAGGGTCTATCGACATCCTGTAAATCCTATAGGCTCACTCACACCCACGCAACGGAATTCATAAACAATAATCATACTCTATACGTTCTATGTAAGTACTGTACATGGATATAGGTATGTCATGCAAAACGGCGTTCATCAAACTGAAACACGAACGACACCTTGATCAAACAAGGAAAGACGACTTTGAGCGACCGACTACGATGGGAAACCGACGAAACGGATTCAGATGCAAGTTGATTTGACGAGGCGTGCACGGAAAACGTAATGCTAACAATGCCATGCTCCATCTTAACGCAATCAGTCCCCTCGTCCGCTCCATACGAGGCTCCCAGCCCGAGTACAACACGGTTGTTACTCCCAGCAAAGCAGGCAGGCAGTCGCATGATCATCGATCAATCTTGATACGGACGATAGTCTAGGTCTCGATCTTGGATCTGGTGGGTAAATCGTGCTGAAGCCCGAACGTCGTTCTCCAAATCCCGACGAGACGACTGCAAGGCAGGTTATCACAACACCAGCGTGTGTGCGTGCGCGCGAGTGCGAGTGAAAAATAACGAGGTATATCAGTAACGACTCGGATTTCCGTTCATGAATCAAAAACCGGCGGCCCTGCTTTGCAAACTTGCAAGAGAGGGGTACCGGCATGAAAACCACGACCGAGAAAAATCGTGCTCACCTTGGTGTCTATCGGCGTCGTGGGTGAGAGTGTTGAGGGGTCGCAGCACGAAACGTCTACGTGATTGGAAATTCCGGTGAGGTTGATCGATACGGGGCCGTCGGATCTTTCTCGTAGACGGTGTCGAGCATTGAGTCTGGGATATCGATATCGCGAGGACCATCACGGGAACAGCGGGACAATTCAAGTTCGCGCCGGGCGTTTTACCGACCAACCGGAATTTATGTTTATATAAATAGTTGAATTCGAAGGTCCGTGAGCGAGCCGAATTGGAGAGCAGAAAAGGATATAATAAGGGGACTTACGAGGCCAAGTACGAATTGATGTATACTACCTCGAGGTCAATATTATTGACGAAGAACTACCTTTGCGAATTACTCACGTTTGGCGAGGCTCAAGTAGAAACCGATGAAGATGAAGTTGGTAGGCATTGTAGCGTACTGTTCACAGGTGATGAGCAGCCCTCCAGAGACTACAATGTCAGGCAAACTCACAAAGATGGTACCAAGAATAGCATCAACACTGATAGGTAGTACGCGGGGATCAACGGTGTAATTGTGGAAACGGCGTGGATCACATATACGCACGAGGTAAGAAGACCTGTCGGGGGTATTAATCAAGGCGGCTATGAAGGGAAGTTTCTATTGTCCTACCGGTAGCAATGATATATAAAATGAGTGTGTTGACCAACGTGTCAGTGCTTGAGACCAAAGATAAGCATATGGAAAATGGATGGCGCAGTGTCTTTACCTTTGGAATCCAGTTTTTGCTTTAAACAAATAATAACATAAAACGACGGCCACAAGGAGGTCACCTGTAAATCCTGTGGTGAAGATGACATAGAGCCATCCGTAAGGTAGCTTTAGTATTCATCGTAACCATCCTGGAATCCATACTGCCGGATATCGTCTCCAGACTCCTCCAGCTGGGCAACTGAAATCTGCAGCGGTCGCGTCAGACAACAGCCAAGCAATTCAAGTAAAGATGACCGACGCTTTCACGGTCACACCTTCCAGAAGTTTTATCAGAGAAGCCAACTTGAGGGAAACAGATTACCCACCGATGCCCACCACTAAAGGTGCATGCGTCAGCGCGGAATCAACTAATTCCCACCTTGCTTACCGAAGTCACACAAGGAAAGAACCAACTAAGAGAAGTCAGAAAGGACATCCAGAAGTGATGGAGGGTCAGACTCACGACCGTCCCTGTCAAGACGATACTATGGCGACTGACTGTACAACATCAGGCGCACTCCTACGGTTAAAGGAAAACCTAACCTTGCCATACTCTCTGTGCGAACATGCTAGAATTTCTTGTCAGACCATTATTCGAAAGACATACAAAGAGGCCTTACACCCGAATGAGCGCATTTGTGACGGACTGGGTAAATGCATTCGAAACCAGTTCGTGATTAGAAGAGGAGGGGCCCACCGTTACTCCAGTGTGAATCTTTGAAAAGCTCTGACTTAGATCGGGGTTAAGCAGTCAAAGCGACATAACGCACCAAAGCACTCCTACACAGAGCAGTTAGAATATACGGCTGGAATGAGTACGTCGGATACATACCATACAGGTACTGCAATGGCCGTTGGATTCATATAGTTTGTCACCATGTAATGATAGAGAATGTGGCTCGTGAGACATGCATCAAAGGTGTCGAGAATCCTGAAGGGACGTCAAGAAAGCAGAGTACGAATTCATGCTTATGATCCGACCATAAGACGACCACCTCAGATCAGAGTAGAATCAGTGACGATGAAGTGGTGACCGAAAGGAAATTACCCACAAACAACTTCAGACTAAGGCGATCTTTTGTAGATTGCTGGAAGTAGATATAAGTCTGGGCACTTGTGAGCCCCCAGAACGCTGAAGCGACAAGTCCTCCGACGAGCAGTGCTCCAAGGGTGTTGTTCACGTCGAAAGGCAGTGGTGGAGGGGTGGACGGTGGAAGGGAAGTACTCATTATGGCTGACGGGGGCAAAAGAGCGACGCAAACTGCCAGAATGGAGACGGGCAGCCAGGGGTTGTTGACCGTGTGCGTCCATGCTTAAGTATGCAGGGGCGGATGAGCCTTCGATACAAGTAGGCATATCAACGTTTACATACTCACCAAGGATTCGTGAGCTTGGTTAAATTTGGGACCTACTAGAAGTTCGTTTACCTCTTTGTTTTCTTTACGGCAAATAGATTTTGGTCTCCTCTGGCATGCATTCGCGGTCGGACTCGAGCAACTTCAAGCATTGATTGTACCGTCCGAACCAGTGCAATTGTTTTATCCCAGAGGACTTGGAACCTCGTAGACACTGGCACCTTTGCAGGTCCCCCACGGATGATGGTTTATCAGAATCAAATACTTTCCCCGATTCGCATCACCGTGTGGGAACACTGGCAGTGGTTTGTGCCCATTACCTGGATTCCGAACTGCTTCGTCTTCACTGGATCGATTGCTGCAGCTAAGAACTTACTCGTAGCGGTACTGAATCCTGATTACCGAACCATGTTCGCCAGTTATTATGGTTTAGTACCACCTGCCTTTTACTCAGCCACATCACTTCCATTTACCAAGGCGCCGCCGGGCGATGGCGACCTCCCAAAGTACGGAATTCGACGAGGAACCGTGGTTTCTAGTCTACCAGGAAAAGTTTTTTCTCTTTCCAGTTGTGACTCCCCGTGGCGAAGTCCTTATGTTCCGTAGACCCATCAAGACTCGCAATATCGACTTACTGGCGCATCACGAATGATTGTAGCTGTAACACACCTCTCACCGACCCTGGAGTGCTTGAAAACGGTCTTTTTCTCTCATGCAGCGTACAACTTTGATTTTATGATACACAAGGGACGAAGGGGCGACTACAGACCTCATGCCAATCTCTTCCCTTTCGACAAGGCCGAACTCAGCACCAGCATGCCGCTGCGTTGCACCCTCAAGATCTCGAAACACAGACTTGTGCCGCCAACAGAGGACGAAATCTTCCATCGAGTCCACCTACTCCCCGCGTTTTCGATTTGTCATCGCGATTTGAATATAAAAGGGTAGCTCTGTCGAGGGAAAATGAAGCAACTTCCTGCGGCAAGCTAGCTAAGGTTCAGGAAATTGTGTATATCAACGGTACCCCGGAGAGAGGTGTCGGTCCCAGTGCCTGGGCGCCCATTCACATGATGCCCGTTCGTCGACTGTATCAGCTATTCACATACCGAAGCCAGAGTGACACTTGCGATGAACTTGCACGTTGATCGTGTCCTGGTCGATATCGAGCTGGTAATCTCCGGGCTACCCTAATTTGCAAAACGTACAACGAAAAGAGGGCCGCAACCCCTCTTTGTCACTGCAGGTTGCCAGTGTGGAACGAAGTGTTTTATCAACTTCATACCAAGTCCAATGAACGTATTCATTCGTGTTTTCAGACTTTACTTTGGACTCGGGCACAACCAAATTGAACCGCATGTTCGATAAGATGATATCATCTGGTAAGTATGTCGATCCGACCGTCCGTCACTATCGTTCCAGCTAGATGCAGCGTGCTACTACCATTTCAAGTGCTGCGTCAATCCGACAGGGAGTCGTCCTACGAACCCAACAACAACGTTTTCCGCTAGAGGTTCAAGCCTGCCTAAGCCCCTCATTCAAAACACCATCAGCTAATGTCTCACCAGCTACCAAGCAACGACCAGAAACCTTGTCATTGTAATGGAGTTGAGATTGGAAAGCAATACAGGCATCGCTTACCTGCAACACGCATCAATGGGACGTACTCAGGACCGAATGTCCTGCCCCTTTTCTCTGCGCAGTGCGAACCATTGTACAGTAACACCACCCTCCATACGTCCATACGTATCTTGTGACACCTTGGACAGTTCAAGGTCCTGTACGCCACCAAGTGTCGATGTGAGTGGTCTGTAGACCACGCGTGTTAGCAGTTGCGCTGGGAATCCCCCCACTGTGCCATTGACATTTTATATGCTTCAGTGAGGGCTCCTCTCAAATATCCAGAAGATTACCTTTCTATGTTCTAATATCTGTCCCTAGATCCCTTTTCAATCACGAAGTGAGTGAATGCTTCCGAGTCGACCGCGGCGGTTCCTTTGGCGACGTGAGCGCCAATCGCGAATATGGAAAATTCATTCGTGTTCTACCGTTTGTACTACATACTACCTCGAGCACGGACGACCGTGACCACGATCGACATCCGCTCGAGTGATGACAGAAAATTGGACATCACGAACGTGATCCATGATCTAACACTGTTTGCGTGTTCACAAGTACATGTACACACTTACAATGTCCTGGCGTTCGAGCTCAAGCTTCACGTGTCCGTCACCTTTTTTTTTTCTCAGCATATCCCTCCGACTTTCTCGGTGAACAGTTCTCCTCAGGCCTCAGTACTCCGTACCCAATGCCAATGAATTAAACCGCTTTGTGCGCCAAGTCCAGAGTTCCATCTCGGGTTGGAGACATGCATTACAATGATGTTTTCTGTACCATTCTGGGATGACGTCGGTGTAAGCCGTACCTGTTCACGTCTCAACCCCGCTCGCTCTTGCTTCATCACTTCCTGCTTCCCGGACAGAGCCTGGTGCCCAGAGCCCAGAGCCCAGACTCGTCCAGTACCCCAGCACCCTAATTCCAATCCAAGACTCCATACTCTATCACGATCGACGAACATTGACCTGGATTGCGGGTACCTAATTACCCCACTGATCACCCCACATCGCACTGCACCGCATCGTACCGCTCATGTGCATGATCATTGATTTACAACTACTAGTAGGCTCTCGCCGATCTCTCCCACTCAGAGCCACCCGTGCCCTCCATGTCTTTCTGCCAATGAGGCGTGGCGCGTTGATGGTTCACCCCACCAGCCAACCAGCCACTTCGGGCACGGACACGGGCGCAGTACAAGTAACGCTAACTGCATACGCACGTACGTACACACAGTTGCCGTGTTTGCAAGACCTCGTGCTTAGTGTTTGGTCGACGTCGTTTTTCGAATGTTCCTGAAGAATATGATTACGGCTGTGGACTGTGACTATGTGTTGGTGCGAGTTGGTGAGATGGACGGCCGGGTGGCGGGTGGTGGTGGTTAGCTCGACCTGGGAGCGGCCTCGAGACTTCGATCTACTGTGGACGACCATCAATTCATCAATCGTCTTCCCGTCTTCCCGTCAGAGCATGCGGTTCTAGTTTTTGTTGAATTGTCGCGGTTGGGCTGCAGCACCAGTCGCTAGTCACCGCCATTAAGTCGGGTTCGTAGTTGACATGGATAGTCGATGATGGGGTGTTGGTGTTGGTGTTGGTGTTGGTGTTGGTGTTTGCAGCACGGTCTCGTCGACGGTTTTTCGATTACTATTCAGACAATGTAGCGTTTTCCGGCGCGTTTGTGTCTGTGTCCGTGTCTGTGTTCGTGTACGTGTGTGTGTCCGTGTACGTGTCCGTGTCAGCGTTCGTGCTTGTGCTTGTGCTCGTGCTCGGACGTTAGGCCTTCGATCTTACACCTCTACGTCACGCGACGCGACACGAGACGAGACGCGTTGTTCCGAGCGCCCCACACCTGTAAGTTATGTAAAACACGCGATTCGACGGATCAAAACCCGAACGCCATGCATATGCAGTAAGTACCCACTTGCAAGTTCAAGTTCAAGTTACAAGGAGGACTATAACAAGCGCATCGAAATGATTCAGACATCTGAGTGGTTACTGAGTACTGAGTACTGAGCAGCCACACGAGGAGCAGGAGGAGGGGGACACGCGTGATGGATTGATACCTCCTGAGTCCTAGCATACAAGTTTACCAATCGGTAAAACTTGACTAACGCAACAATCAACGGTCGCTGTCACCCAACTCGCACCGGGACCCGAGTCAGCTGATTCAGACTGCTCACTCAAGCGCTCAATAATGAAGGAGGAAAGAAGCGACGAAGCGCAGGCTCGGATCCGGACTGGGACCATCGGTGTCAAAAGTGGATTGAACGCTACAGTACTGTACTGTATTTTCAGTCAGTCACTGGTACAATCCGAATACCCTCAGTCGCATCCACGCGTGGGGCCGGGGTGATGAACTTACTAATACTAATATGAAGACCCAGGGTCTCATGCATCGTACTTGTATGTAGTGACGTCCGGATTCCACGGACCCGGGCCGCTGCTACACATACTGTATCCACAAGTGCACGAATATGAATGTTGCCGAGGAACAACTTGAAGGCTGGCGCGGAGTCTGAGCCTGAGTCTCCAGCTGTCATGATTCATCCACACGCCATCATTTCATGTGGGTCTGGGGGGGATCAACGATGAGGCCGTTGCAGGTGCCTTGCGGAGGAGAAGCTTGGTGAGGCTAAGGCTTGGTAAGACGTCCATGACTAAACGCTGCCAATCTGTCATTATCATGAAAACACTGATCGAGCGCGTGTTTTCGATCAGGTTGGAAATCAACATCAAAAAAAAAAACATCGATATCATAGAGAGACCCACACCACTGTGGTCGGATTTCGTATAAATACGGTCGATGGAATGGCTCGTATCGTCAGTTTTTGAAAGTCAAAGTTATAGTTCCAACGACACAAGATTAGAAACAATGTCTCTCCCAACAAAGGCCCGCCAATACCGCGTTCGTTCTCATGTGAGTTCCAGCGTCGACGACGTTATCACGGACTGACGCCTGTGTCTGCTAGGGTGGTAATTCACATGATATCGTCATCGAGGAAGCGCCCGTCGAGAAACCGAGGGCGACCGAAGTGACCATCAAGGTTCACGCCGTCTCTGTGCAGGTAAACCATCTATTGCTTCCGGGATCGTGTTCGACGCCCTCATATTGTTCGAACGTTCAGTTCCGCGACCTCTTGGTGTCCCAGGGCGTGTTCTTCGGGTGCGTTCATCCCCCCGCTCCTCGGCCTCCTGGTTCACGCTGACGCTCACACCTCCTGAACAGTCAAAAGCAAAATCCGATTCCTGGTTCTGATGCTGCTGGTGAGATCGTCGCTGTTGGCGAGGACGTGAAGAACTGGGCTATTGGGGACCGGGTCACTCCTAATTTTGCGCTCGACCATATCCACGGCGACGTCACCGCGTCGATCGCCAATACCGGCCTTGGAGGCCCCATCGACGGTGTACTGAGAGAGTACATCAACGTGCCTGCTCACGTGCGTCTTCCGTGCTGCATACACCACTGATCGTGCTCATGTGTTGGACAGTCGCTTGTCAAGATCCCGGCTTATCTGTCATACGAGGAAGCGTCGACGTTGCCGTGAGTGTGTTTCGCGTGTGTGTGGTGTTTGCGGCGGTGCTGAGATGATGGGGACGGGATCATAGGTGTGCTGCGTTGACGGCTTATAACGCGCTGAATGGGCCTGTCCCGCTCAAGGGCGGTGACTACGTGCTCGTTCTCGGTACGGGTGGTGTATCCATGTACGTATATGCACTCCGTCCCTGCATTCCCGCCAGACGCTCAAGTGACATGTGATGTAGTTTCGCGTCGCAGATGGCGCTCGCCTCTGGGGCGATTGTGATCATGACGTCTTCGTCGGACGCGAAGCTCGAGGTCGCGAAGAAGCTTGGAGTACAGCATGTCATCAACTACAGCCAAACGCCCAACTGGGACGAAAAAGTGTTGGAGATCGTGCGTGTCGCGTTTTGTTCTGTACACAATTTTTTTTGGCTGATTGCGTATTGGCGCGTGTTTGTTCAGACCAAGGGACGGGGTGTCGACTTTGTGCTCGAGGTGGGTGTTGCTGTTTCTTGTGTGGTGGTACCGATGGCTGAGGTGTTTGCTAGGTGACTGGGGTGAGCACGATTGCGAAGAGTATTAATTCGGTCAAGTACAACGGTGTTGTCAACATCATTGGTGCCGTGTCCGGGGTAAGCTCACGTCGTCGTGTGTGCGTGGTCGATGACGGATATTGATATGTACAGATCGACACGGGTATTCCGATCGGGGCGGCCATTGGGAAAGCGACGACCTACCGCGGTCTGCTCATCGGATCTGTGAAACAATTCGAGGATATGAACCGGTTGTTGGCTGCACGTGAGATTCGACCTGTGATTGACAGAGTGTTTTCGTTCGAGGAAGCTGTGGCTGCGTTCGAGTATTTGCAGTCACAGAAGCACGTGGGGAAGGTGGTTATCAAGGTTACGTAATATGACATCGGATCTGAGATTTAGTACACGTCTAATCGGAATTGGTTGTACGACTACCTCAACTGAGGAAATGAATATCGTCACGTGCAAGGTCGTCAAAAAGGGCGATCTTTTTCTTTTTCCTTCTTCTCTCCATTGACTCTCTTTCTCCGTCTCCGTCTCCGTCTCCGTCTCCGCTCCTCTCGCTCGTCCGTCGAACACCGTCCCCTTCTTCGATCACATGATCTCTCCCTACCTACAGGCCCTGATTCTCGCCGCAGTCGCCTACTCTCTCCATCGTCACCTCTCTAAACCGAAGCATCCCGCGCCTTTACCCCCTGGTCCGAAGCCGTTACCCGTCGTCGGAAACGTGTCCGATCTGACTGCTAAAGAGTTGTGGCTCGTGGCAGAAAAGTGGGCGAAGCAGTATGGTCCGTTCGAACAAGCCGCCCTTTGCCCACGAATGCTGACACATCCACCCCAGGTCCTGTCACCTATCTCCACGTGTTTGGCCAAGGTCTGGTGTTTCTGAATACCTCCGAGGCCGCGTTCGAGTTGTTGGACAAACGGGGGATCATCTACTCGGATAAACCTCGTCTCGTCATGGCTGGCGAACTGTACGTCGGTCCCTCTTTCCACGTCGTATTCGACCTCACCCTGCTCGTAGTTGCGGATGCGAAAACATGATCGCGTTCACTCCTTATGGCGAACGTTCACGTCGTCAACGAAAACTCATGCAGATCGCCTTCAGCCCCGCCGCCATCAAGACTTACCATCCTCTTTTAGAACTCGAAACGAAGCCCTTCCTTCGTCGTCTTCTCGAAGATCCACTCCAATTCCAGAATCACATCCGTCGGTATGTCGTGTTCCGTTCCCATCGGAGTCGTTGCTGACACACCCGACGTGGCTCTATTAGGTACGCAGGCGGGTTAACGTTGCTGGTGGTGTATGGTCATCACGTCAAGTCCACCGACGACGCGTTTTTGAAACTGGCAGAAGAGTGTGTCTTTTTGCTCTCAAACCGTATCGCGTCCGGTGGGGGTATCTGGCCAGTCGACATTTTCCCATTCCGTACGTCACTCGTCGTCGTCGTCGATCTCCTGGGAGTCTGACTTGTTGCCAATGGAGTGAAACACCTTCCCGACTGGTTCCCTGGTGCTGGGTTCAAACGAAATGCGGCCGTGTGGAAGAAGAAGATGGAGCAATTCGTCGACGAGCCGTACGAGTTCGTCTTGAACGAGATGGTGAGTGTCATGCCCCCTTGCGCGATCATGCCCGTTCCGAGACCACAGCGTCGCAGAACAAGGGTACCGCACGTCCGTCCTTTGTCTCGATGCTCCTCGACAAGGCCGATCCCAACGACCCTGTGCACGATTTCGACCTCCGATGGACTGCCAACTCGATGTACTCTGGTAGGTCAGCACGCACGTCCGTCCCCCCTCCTTCATGCTAACATCCACGGTCTTAAGCTAGCATCGACACCGTACGTGCTCTCCTCTCACGACGGCGCTAAAGATTCGTTTACCACTCCTTTCAGACCATCACGACCCTCTCTCATTTCCTACTCGCCATGGTCCAATACCCCGCCATCCTCAAACGTGCCCAAGCAGAAATCGACGCTGTCGTCGGTCCGAATCGGTTGCCTGTCTACGAGGACCGAGAGATGTTGCCGTATTGCAATGCGGTGTTTACGGAGACGTTGCGGTGGGGTGTGCCTGTACCGATGAGTGAGTGGGGTGTTTTTGGTTGTGTTGGTGGGCGTCGTTGCTGATGACCGCGCGTGGGGTGGGGTTAGATTTACCGCATCGGGTGACGGAGGATGATGTGTTTGATGGGATGTTTATACCCAAAGGGTCCCTCGTACGTTCACTCTTTGTCTCATCTCACTCACTCACTGGCTCACCTCAGGTCTTTGCAAATATATGGTGCGTGTTATAGTCCCATTGATGTTTCTTCACTGATCGGTCGATGATGACGGTGGCGGTGGTGGTGGTGATGACGGTGACGACGATGGGGAGATAGGACGATTCTACGCGACGAGACTCTGTTCCCGGACGCACATGCGTTTCGACCGGAGCGGTGGTTGGATGAGGAGGTGGAAGGGAGACGTGATCCGAGGGCGTACGTGTTTGGGTTTGGAAGACGGTGCGTGTCCCTATTCGTCTGTTCTGGTGGTGGTTCCGGCTCGGGAGTGGTGAACACCATGACCACCACACGCTGCTGCTCACGACACACTCACGCTGGCGATCGACAGACGTTGTCCTGGCGCGAACCTCGTCGAATCCTCGGCATGGTTATTGATGGTATCCATGATGGCGACGCTCGAGATTGGGAAAGCGGTGGATGAAGAGGGGAGGGAGGTGGAGCCTGAGATTGTGTTTGACAATGCGGTGTTTAGGTACGTTGGCAATGGTGTTTTCTTTGTGTGATGTCGCTTCTCTTTGTGGGGGTATCCGTCCCTCTGTGCTGGACGTATTGGTGTGATGGTGGACTGACGATGATATTTGATGCAGGACGCCGAATCCATTCAAGTTGTCGGTCCGACCGAGGTCGGAGGAGGTGTTGAGGATGTTGGGAGACGGTGAGGATCAGGATCAGAGTGGAGCTGGGGTTGCGTGATATGGGGCGCCGGGGGTGATGCGAGGATCTAAGAGACTAAGCACGGTGGTGCTGGTGGTGCTGGTGATTCGGAAATGCGAGGCGTTTCTTCTTTCGTTGCTATGCCTCCTTTTTTCTTTCCTTTTGCTTCCTGATGTGATGTAAGTTGTACTCCTTTGAGATGATGATACCGATACCCGTTTGCAATAATTGGTGAATGTGTGGCGTGTGAGTGGTCGTGTGTTGTGGGTCGTGGTGTTCAGCTTCAAGCGCTGAATATTGAATGGACTGCCAGTCGCGCTGGGGTTACTGTAGGACATCATTGGTTCCGGTCCCGGTCCTGGTGGTCCGCTGAAGGGTGACTAGTCACCGTGGGGTATTTTCGTCGTCGTGACGCTGTGTGCGGACAAGGACGAGGGCGAGTTAGGGACGCACGCGACAGTGGTAAGCTTGGGGTCCTGAGAATCTGAGAATCTGAGATTTGGAGTTGGCACTGGCAGTCTGAAGTCTCTCTAGCCTGAGGTCCAGGAAGTTTCTTGACGTTCTTGAAGTTCGGTGTGGTCGGTTCGGGTGAAGGTGAAGACACTGTATTGTTTTCACTCGAACTGGAGGATGATAGATGTTGATGGATCCTTGCCCTTAGGCTGGCACTGGCACACAGGTGTCTTAGTTTCCTCGTTCGAGACCATGTCGGAGTTACATCCGAGTTCGGAGTCGTCTCGCAGACTTATCCATGCACGACCCCGTATTCAGCGCTCAGCGCTCAGCATCAAGCCACTAGCACTAGCACACCCGTTTTTTTTACCTGTCGCGGTGGCTGGATCCGACTCAGACTCCTGGGGTACTAGAACACGAGATTATCCAGGACGTCCATGGTGTTCTGTGTGGGCGTCGCTCATCTGAATCTGAACTTTAGAACTAGCTTTTGAGAGGCGCTGAGCGCTGAGCGGTGATGAGCTGTGAGTATTGAATATTGAATATTATGATTATGTTCGAAAGGCCCAGGCGGTTCTGGGGTGTTTTCATCGTGATTCTGTTATCGAATTTTCAACTGGAAGAGAGACCTTGATCGCAACCGGCGCTTGACCTGGACTCGTGGAGGAATGCTCAGAACAGATTTAGAGCAGCGTGTCACTGTCCATTGTGCAAGTCTCCACTGGCACATGGCGTCTTGGTGGCAACGACATCGGATATGTACAGGACATTCGACACGTGTCTTGTTCGGGGATACGGGCCGAAGTCGTTCCTTTGTGGCCGTGCGGTCCCCTGAGATAGCGACAAAGATCCCTCGCGCATCCGGTCAACACGACGTCCTCGCAAACCGACTGTGTGCTACCGGAGCTGCTCATGGCCCACCTGAGCGAGAGAACGTAAGGATGATGGATGATAATGTGGCTGTGCAAGCTTGTTTCGTGTTTGATCCAAATGGGGTTGAGACAAAAAGCTTGGGAGGACTCTCGTTGCAAAGTACACTCGATGTCATATTATTGTCAACGCCCGCCCACTCTTTGACCGTGGCGTGGGTGTATCAGCTTCACGAATAACAGCGCATTGTCACTCTCCACTTGACGTCCTTGCGTAGACCGCGGTCTTGGACCGTCTTTCGGCGCGTACGACTCCGAGATCTTGGTGAGATGCATTGAGCCTGTTACTCGCTTTGGAACTACTCATTGTTCTCGCCAGCGGCTATGTCTTTAATTGTATCCTGCCCAACAAGCCTTTTCCGGACGGTGAGTGATGAAATTGTCTATAACAAGGTGAGCAATACAATAAGACGAGTCTCACCAGTCAGGTTCTTTACTTGATCCGACACTATGTACCTCATTGTATCTCATTGCACACGCCGAACCGCCTGTATATAAACTGGGTCGATGGTGGACCCACCACTACCGACGAATTTACCTCAGTCGTCTTGACCACCCGAGTCCCTCTGCGATACACTCCCTCTCTCTATCCTACCAGAAAACAATGGACTCCTTCTCCACTATCCTCTTCGCCCTCACTTCTCAGACCCCCGAGGGTAACGCACCCACCGAAGAGAGTTCTTCAAATGGCAGTAACGGTTACACCGGTGCATGTGTCGTCGCATAAACCTAAACTGTAAGCCTCCCCCTCCCCTCCTCATCGTGCAATGTCCTAACACACTCAACTTACACACTGAAAAACTCACAGTATCCTCTTGTTTCGTCCTCGCGATACACATTCTCATTCTCTCCATCATTCGCATCATGATCACGTCTTCGTTCACACTCACTATCGCATGTGTACACCAGCATTCATCCATCCATCCATCGATCCACTTATTTCGCCAGCCATATGGCTTAATCAGACACGCCTTCGTTCGCCCGCGCCCGTTCGCACGTTTCTCGTCTTCGTCTTCGCATTCGTTCGCATGTGCTTCAGCACACCCCCAATTTTTCGTTTCAAGAATCCTCCTTTTCTCAATTTCTCAATTCGATGTTGTGATTCCGAATTCATTGGGTCGGTAGATGAGTCAGGTCCAGCACTCGAGGTGGCCGGTTCGTTAGGAATCTGCTATCCTCGAGAGTGTAACTAGTCTACACATTGCGATCTTTTTTTATTCCACCACCACCACCCTTTTCAACCGTTGTATAGATGACCGGACCGTAGGACGCAGCGTCTTCTTTTTGCTGCTATTTGTAATTCTTCGTCACTTCGTTTTCGTTTTCGTTTTCGTTTTCGTTTTTTTAGAGCGCTTGATTAATGAGCGCTCATCGCATTGATTGGGAGGGAAGAATGATAACGCAGTGCATGTGGTTTTTTTTTTGTTGTTTGTTGTCGTTCAGGGGGTGAGCTGGAAAATTGTGGTCGTATGTTGGTTTGTTCAGATCTTCAAGCCTCAGAATTCAAGTTGAGGGATATCACAGGGGTTGAATTTACGAATACTCGAACCAAGCGCTTAATTACTCTTGGGACTACGCACTCATTGTCGACGCCCATGGTAGATTCGAGGGTGACGTCCGACCACGCGTTACAGTACATCCCGACCACGGTCGGAGTCCAACCATTCACTGAGGTTGCCCTCCGGCGCTGATACGTGCACATCCATGAATGAATGGATTTCCCGGCGGTCACGTCATTAGCGTCGAGCGAGACAAAGGAGTGAGTAGCTGACGGTCTAAATCATCACCATCATCATCAAGATGACGGGTTTAGACTTCAAATCTGCAAGTGGAGGGATTATGCGCACTCTCGTCCGTCGTCAGTCTCCGAGTCCCAGGCTGTCTGCCAGATATCAGTATCAGGAGCGATTTGACCGACTGAGCATCGATCAAAGGGACTCCGAGTCCGTGGTAGATAGGAATTCAAAATGAAATGATTCTGGGGACCCGTAGTACGATCTGGCATTGATAATATTGGTATTGTCGATCTCGGCGTGGATTGACGTTCAGTGAGAGGGTAGGGTAGGTTCCCGTTTCATATCGCTTGTAGGTGCTCTCAGTCTACAGACCCGAGTCATCTCGTCGTAGCATCGGCCAGAGAGAAATTAAAATTAACCAAGACATCAACGCAAGGAGACAGTCTTCCAGTTTTTTCTTTTTTTGCTACAGTTACCCCTAGTGGGGTATGCACGTAGTGCCCAAATCAACAGAATCATCACAGGCACAACCTCTGACGTACATCAGCAGTTCCCACTCATCAAGGTCGTATAGCCGGACAATACGCCTTCTCTCCGCACTTATACAACCCCACCCAAGTCCTCCTCCTCACATACGACGGCTGTCCTCCCAACGACACCACCAAATACCTCTCCTCCCTCTCAGGCGGTATCACCACACGATGTCCCGTACCCACCTTGACCCACCCACGATCCTGCCTTAACCACAACTGTGCCAACATCTCCGAGTCCACCCAGTTGAGATAGATATCCCCTTCTTGCGCGTCGTCTCCGCCCTTGACTGGGTAATCGATCCGTCGATCGGAGCTTGTGCGGTAAAAGTAGATGCAGGCGGTGGTATCTCGTAATCGTCTGGCCGTTCGTCGGACGATGGGATCGAAATGGACAGGTTTGACGACGCCTGGTCTGACGCGTACGCCTGTACCGCTGAGTCGTCCCTCGGGGTCAAGTTTTCTCGAGAGATTCGTCGATGAGATTTGTGGAGGTAAAGATATCGAGGCCCTAGATCGCTCTAAAGATGGCCTGCGATAACAGACCCAACGTATAAGCGGTAATTCGAATCAGACCCCTATACCCTGCACGCACCCTGCGGTATGTTTGTGCGTGGTTCTCGCTGGCGCACTGATAGCCTGGATGCCGGCGCGAGTGCGTTCCATAGCTGCATGCGGCGAGTGCAAGGGCTGTTGAAAACGAGAATGATGTTCTGATGTGTGCTGATGCGGTCTGACAGAGATCGTGAACACAGATTCTTGTGTTGGCATGAGTGGCCTGAAGCTCGAACGACTCGGAGGCGGGGAGTAAGAAAGAGGGGATTCCCAGGTGTCGAAAGCGACGCGATCGCGGCCTGCATCGCTGTCGGATGATATACCGCGACCTCTGAGTTCGACAAGGGTTGGAGAAGGAAAGACTAGACTGAGAAGATATGCGGGGATATATGTTATGATTCGAAAGGGAAGAGACACGATGAAGAAGATCCAGCTGAGCATCGGTGGTGGCGATCAGAGAGATGATAAGAGACTTGAAAGGATCGTCTACTCGTCGATGTCGCTTATCTACTGGGTCGAGTTAACAGGTTCATTGATTGGCGGTAGATTGTTCCAGATGTCAACCACGCGGAGGACGCATGTTCACCTGGAGGTCGAACTTACTCTTTTTAGTCCAGGGTGGTATATCCTGTTGAAGGTGAATTCTGGATCAAAAGCAGGTATGAAGAAATCATAGCGGAGGTTCGGGGTCCACGGGCGGAAGATTATTCGGGAACCTTGACGAGAGCGCAACACGCCATCAATGGCTGCATAGCTAGGGAAATAGTTAGAATGACGCGAAAGTCAAAGTCAAGTTCGCTAGCTCGAGCTGCACAGAAACCGTCCTGTTAATGAGAGTAAAATCTTGCCCAGCTTTACCAGACATAGTCTCCGGTCTCAACAACAAGAGATAGAGCTATGGTTCAAGTTCAAGTCAAAACACAGACCCAAAAAGGAAACACCCAGAGTCCCGTCCTCCTCCAATTCTGCTCGGTCGACTCTGCTCGACTTGCAACATGCCCACCGCACTCGACGTCCTCCGGTCGTCCGTCGAGTTTCACAACGACACATTCGAGTCCCTCCTCAAACTCATCCCACCCAAATACTACTTCGTCAAGGACGACGACACAGATCCATCGGTGCGTCCATCGACACACGCACGAAACCACCCACCTCGCTTGTCTCACCATTCAGTTCCCTCCCACAGATCCCGAGCAAATACCAAAAACACAGCAAGAACCAAAAAGCACCCAAACAAGCCGTGAAAGAAGCCTCCAAGAAAGCCAGACGAGAAAAGCTCGATCCGGCCAATCAGAAATCGATCATTGATATCCAGAACGAAGCTGCGCTCGAACGAGAACAGGAACAGGAATCCCAACCACACCAAAAGTCTCGTAAGAAACGTGATGCCCCATCACCCTCTCCGTCTCGATCCCAGGACGCACCCTCAGACGCGGATACGGATGCGGACATAGAGCAGATGGACATCGACAGGGACCCCATCGTCCCAATGCCCAAGCCCACCAGTATAACCGCCCTCCGAGAAAAACTCCACGCGCGCGTCTCTGCTCTCAGACGTGGCACCACTGCTACCGGTGCGACAGAAGACGACGAAGCAGGCGATAAAGACGAACTCCTCGAAACGCGTCGAAAACAACGCGCTGCTCTCCGCGAAAAACGACGGAAAGAAACTCGAGAACGACGGAAAGCCGAGGCGGAGGAGAAGAAGGGCAAGGATAAGGGGAAAGGAAAGGACAGAGACGCAGCAGAGGGGACGAAGAACAGGTCTGTGTCTGGAAAGGTACGTTCCATGTCATCCCCTCTGTCCGCATTCATGCCTCCCCTTGACGAGCGGGACGACACTCACGGATGCGGTATAGACACAGCTCGTCGTCCCTGATGTATCACGCCTCTCGACCTCGGGTCCCTCTACGCACCACGACGGCCCACTCACCAACGTCGCTTTCTCATCTCTCGCCGGTGCCACCTCCAAAAAATTAAACCGACTCAAAACTTCCTCTAATCCCACTCAAGCGCTCACCCAACTCGCAGCACGCAAAGAAAAAATAGCAGCACTCCCAGAGGAGAAACGAAAAGTTGTGGAAGAGAAAGAGAGGTGGGCAAAAGCGGAGGCGAGGGTGGAGGGTGTCAAAGTGAAAGATAACGAGGGGCAGCTCAAGAAGGCGATCAAGAGGAAGGAGAAGGAGAAAGTGAAGAGCAAGAAGAAATGGGATGAGAGGAAGGAGCAGGTTGTAGCATCGATGGCTGCGAAACAAAAGAAACGATCGGATAATATTGCTATGCGGAACGAGAGGCGGAATGATAAGAAGAAAGGTGGGAAAGGTGGGAAAGCAAGGCCGGGCTTTGAGGGCAAGTCGTTCTCGAAGAAGCGTAAAGCATAGTTCAACTGTATGTACCCATCAGACATCTCATAAACGCATCACGCATCTATTCATGCTCATACTATCCTCGCCGAGAGCTTTCGTGCAACATGCATTACAATATTTGACAAATGGGTAACGTCCAATACGCAATGTCTACATACATGCCTCGGTCGTAACGACTGATAGATTGAAGGTTGACAGGGAAGTGACGATATAACGTGTAAAAGATACATCTTGCGAGACAGAAAAAACAAGACAATGAAAAATTGTGAACTGTATGCAGTAACCCAAAGCAATTTCATGACCACTACATGGGACCAAAGAAAGCACAGAAAGAAAGAAAAAAGATATGTTCACGATTAACCACCCAAAAATGAAACTGGGTGGGTGCATGTACCTCACCTCCTCCTCACCTCACCTTACCGCCTCGCCATCCACCTCCAACAAATCATCCGCAAAATCCTCCATCTTCACAATCCTAAACCGCTCTTTCCACCCTCCCTCAAACTCTCGCCACGCCCGACTCAACCCCTCTTCCCATGCATACAACTCAATCCGCCACCCTCTCTGCAACGCCAACCTCACGGGTCCCACGAAACCCTCCTCATTAAATTGCCCGACATTGCCATCTCCCGTGGCGAGCACGATCGTAGCATTGGGAGGCGGAGGATCAGAGAAAGCGATCGCTTGGTGCAGTTTGAGTTGGAGAAGTTCGTCGACGCCTTGTTCACGATACCGGATTCGCGTAGTTGTCGTGGTCATCGTCGTATGTGCTGTTGTGGTGTTGGTGGTAGTGGTGGCGGTGGCGGTGGCAGCGGCAGCGGCGGTAGTAGATGTACCAGAGGGACCAGCGATGGGATGACGAGAGCCACGATCCGAGTCTGTAGATGTGTTCCCGGTAGAATGTCCCCTCACATGGACTTTTGTGAATCCGGGCCCTGATCCCGATCCCGTCGAGGGAGACGCCCCGTTCAACCCCTCACCCTTCCGCCAATTCCCGCTCCTCGACCCTGCCGAATCCGATGAGTTTGGATGGGGAGGTCGTCTATCAGCCCCGTCACCATTATCAGGCACGCGTGCATAGATGCGCACATCGTAACCAAGCTGAATAGCAGATTCCATGGGTTGGTAAAGTGGGGACGATGTAACGAGACATCGTCGCGTGATGGGTCTACCGCGCTCGAGAAGGAGAGCGAGCGCAGCGTGTGAGAGTCGTTTGGGACGACGGGTTAATGAACGGTGTCGGTGTTTCTTGTGATATGTGAGAAGTCCGATGAGAATGTTTGAACTGTGTGGAATTCAGTACAGGTCAGACGAAACAGAGAGGAAAGAGGAGAACACGCAAATGGTCAATAAAAACGTGAATCAGGGTATCCTTTGCCCGTGGTGCTGGTCCTCTAGGGTCTGAAAAATCAGATTCTCCACCACTAAAATCTTGAGTGAGCAACGCCGTGATGCGCTCATAATCCTCCGGGAACCTGAGCCTCAGTTTATGTGCCAGACATCGCAGTTTCAAAATCTGCGGGTCAGGGGGTATCGTCTTGACTTTCAGCGTCGGCGTCGATTTGCTGTGTTTCAACATGTCACGTTCGCGTTTGGATGGAATACGGTTCGTACGTGGGGGTGTCGACGGGGTCGATTTGTAGTGACCTTGAGGGTTGCTTTCGAGCGAGGAGGACGAATCGCCTTCGAATTCCGGTATACCAGCATCGTCTCTATCGGCATCCCCACTGGCATCTTCCCCGTGTACCGTCGTCTCCGATACCGTCTCAGGTGCATCAACCTCCCTCCTCAGTATCTGAATTGTCTTTGGCGGCCTCTTCCGTCTCCTCTTCCTAGCCCTCCTTAGATCCCCTTCTAGACTCTGCCTCACACCACCCCCATCGGACGTGGAACTATAGTGTTGCACCATTCTCCGCTCCGCCAACCTGCCCGCCTGCACTCTGTCCCTCTCCGCTATCAAAAACTCGATCACGCTATCGATGGTGCCGAGGGTTGGATGCTCCGGATCGTCCACAAGATTCTCCGGATCGGCACCTGCATCAGAGGCCAAAGAGCCGATCGTGAGGGTGCGTGTCTGTATATCTGCTTCTCCCTCCGTTTCCGATTCCGAGTCATCGTCAAGACTCAGACTCTGCTCTTCCTGTTCGTGGTTATCTTGGTCGTTATCCGTCGCACTACTATCTGTCGCGCGAGACCTATCATCCACGGCACTCATCGTACTCACGCTCACGTTCGTCACGCTCGAATCAAGATACGATGCGACCACAATTTGATTCCACACCGTCGACCCCGGGTTTGCTTCCGAGTCAGTAGGCAATGCAGAGAGGAGTGCAGAACGTGATGAGACGGACTCGAGTTCGTCAAAATCACGTAGGGTGGCGGTGGAAATGGCGTTTGGGTGGAGGATGCGGGGTGGACCGATTTGGAGCTGTTGAAGTTCTCGGAAGACGGTGTTGAATGCGCCGAGGTCGGGTGCTTCTATGAATTCGTGTGGGACAGGGATGCGGTGATAGTTATCGATGTGTAGATATGAATAATGACAGGGACGGATCAGCGGGAAGTGATCGGAAGTATGTATGAAAAAAGCGTTGGTCAGTTTGTGAACGGATATGATAGGAGGAACATTTGACAAGCACTGACCGTCAGAAGTTGCTTCGCTTATACGAGAATAAGTAGAAAAGGGACTGATCGGAGTGGACGAGTTGGACGTCGTTTCCGAGCTTGAATGCATCATCTTGTTGAAAACATCAAGAAGCTCGTAGAAAATTGTATTGAAATGATGTGAAGGTGTCACCGTTGTAGTAGCTGTTAGAGATCAGTGACCAGACCAGACTTGGAGTGGCGTGCTTGCTGTCAACGAGATGAATGGTCAAGATGGGTTCGTGAACGTGCGAGACAGCGAGCAGCAATTTATCAAGAAGTACAGCTCGGCCGAGTCACAGAGGGTCAGTGACTGACTTGGATGGCTTCATGAGGATGAGCAGGTTGGCAATGGCTGTACGCTTCTTATGGCCCACTCACGTGACTCTATGGTGGTCTCAGGCTGACTCTGAGTGACGCCCAAGTGAGTCTATACTACGCAGCATCAGTCACTCAGACACCCTCTGAACACCCTCAAGATGGTCAGATATCGATCTCAGTGAACAGGACAGCAAACGCTTTTGAATTCGTCCAGATCTCTGTCAATCATGTACAGATACCCCTATCGATTCTTCCGACAATAGACTGGCAGTTTCAATAGGCGTCTGGCGAAGTACATCATGCTAAACGACAGTTGTACTAGAATGTTTAACACCAAAGCGAACCAGTACAGTAAAGCCCATAACACATAATCACCTGATGTTCACAATATGGGCGGTATGGTGATGGTCACCGTCCGAGCTACTACTAAGTTCGACGTAACAAAGAGTGCCTAACGCACCATCGAAAGATACAAGAGAAGGGAGCTAGTTGACATGTTTGAGACCAACCTGAAGAGTATCAATGCACTTGCCCTGAGTGGCCCCGCACATGTCCCCGGAGGCATCGATGACGAATTTGCTGGTAAGTGCGTCAACGGGCACTGTGGTGCGATCGCTGATGGTGTACTGATAGAAGCCCCTGACATATCCATCAGTGGACGCGGTCAGGAAGATGCGCCTATTGTAGGGACGATCGCGGTAAAGTCCACGTGGCGATGAGACGAAGGTGAAGCTACAGTGAACGTAGATGGGTATTGGCAAGATAGCGCTATCCTCGCGAGGTTTGTGTAGTGTGAAATCCATGCAGAGGACTTGACTGCGAGTCCATGGATCTTTTGGATCGTAAGCCAAGAATCTCAGCTCCGTAGATTCGGGATCGGCCATGGACTTCTCTCGCATGAGAATCATATGCTCCATGGACCGTCCGGAATGCGAAAGGTGCTCGTGGGTGAGGTGGAGCGTACGTACACTTTTCCGGAAGATATGTGGGCGAACAGGGGTGGTGAAGGCCTGTATGAGCGCATTTGGTGAGTTCTCCCATGAGGTGACGGGATAGAGAACAATAATATATGTGCTGGTGAGAAACACCCAACGAGAATTATTGTTGGGCAAGAACGTAGTCCCCGTTTCATACTAGAATTCAGTGAGCATGCAATCTGACATTCTTGCCAAGGTAATCATCACATACCAATGGCATCTTCATGAATTCAGGGAAACAATAAAGAGTTCGAGTGCGGGTATCGAAAGTGAGACACAAGGATTCGATGTATAAGAATGGTCCCGTATCACTCTGAGGATGTGCATGGGACAGAAATCTGAAACTCCTTTCCGGAGATTGCAATTCCATGAAGAAACTGAGCGTTAAGGTATCACCGCTCTCGCGGAACTCCAGCAATTCACTACAAGCAAAGATGTGAGCATCGTGCTTGGACATAGAAAACCACCAATGCACACTATTCAATTGGAGACTCTGGGTCTGACGCGTCTGACGATTTACCAACGACGATGTAGACCAGCTCTCCTTCGGGCGATATGATAGAATACGCCTTCCATGAATGTATATTCTTTTCTTCTGCTTCAATCTCCCAGATAACCTGGGGATTCCCTAAGGGATGATGCGAAATGTCGCGCAATAAAATCTTCTTAGATAACTCGCAATCGATGATCCATCTCCCGCAGATCAGTTTCGGAAACTCCCATTGTCTGCTCGTCAACACCATCTTCACACTTGACACTTCTTGAATTGGTTGCGTTGTCCAAGTCTGTGATAACCGTGACGATTATACGAGAACGCTCTCGAGAAACTGGGCTGATTGGGAAGGAAACGGACCAGGTCGCCGGGGTAATCTGGCCTTTGCGTACAGATTCTTCCAGATTTCACGATCATAAGTGATCTCGCGAAAACGTCTTGAAACCTGACACGGACTCATGTCACTAATGAATACAACGGCAAGACTTCGAGAGGATGACTACTAACCGATCTCAAACGAACAAGACCTTGGACGTCCAAGAAGGAGAGAACCAATCTTGCAAATGAGCTCTTCTGGTATGCGTAGGGCACCCTGGCATTGAGTGTTCATGTCGATTATGATTCCGCCTGCTTAAGTTAGTCTCCTTTAGGTAGACCCACCAGTGAGAGTTGGGATGAAGACAGTAGTGAACGCGAGATTTAATATGATTGATGGAGCCCAACACGAGGGATTACCCAAGTAGGCGACTCGCCCCCCTTGTAAACAAGATGACAAGGTAATATAGCTAAGAGCAGCACTGTCTTGGGATTGACTATCGTTTTTAGCTGGATGAAGCAGTGACAGCTCACCAACGTTGTTATTGCCCGACAATCGGGACATCAAGATGCATTCAGGGGGGTTCAATTCAGCTCTGAGCAAGCTGATCCTCTCTCAGAAGAGTCCATTTTAACAAAGGAACACGACACATCAGTTACATACCCCAGCATTCTTATTCTGTATGTGTGTGGTGATCTGCGACGCAGCGTTCCCGAGTGTTGTCTTCAGACGAGCAACGCTAAGCGATGAGTTCCCGCCTCATCCTCTCCGTTCGGGATCGTGAAGTGCTTCGTGCTTACGCCCTTCCTTTACTACTCGCCCCCCAAGGAATTCATTGCTAGTACATAGATCTTAATGTATCTACTAGTCGTTCCCTTTCTTCCAACATCTCAGCAGCTCTCGGAGCACAATCCAGAAATAACATAACAATAGATACACGAACAGACTGCCAGCAGTATGATCGCGCATTTAGGTGGTTGACGCGATCGACACCGTCGAAGCGCCAATAGTGACAGTTGCCGTATTCTCACCGTTCTGTTCTGCAACAAGGGGAGAGAAATCCTGAAGCGAGATATTGCCTTGATTGACCTTCACATCGGAAAAGGAAACACTGTCGAAATCGGCATAAGGAAGCGCGGTGCCGTTCGCGGTCATTTGGTCGACGATAATCTCAGCACTCTCCCCGCAAAAAGAGGAAAGGGACGAGTACTTGTTGGACGCATGTTGGCCATTTGACGTGTTCCGGATGGTTGTGACCAACGTGTTCTGGTCCGAACCATTGACAGAAATAGAAACACTGAGATCGTCTCCAGCTCCGACGGACATGTTGAAATATTGAAGACTGCCTTCGGTGTCGACATCATAGAAAGCTGTACATTGGGATTGGTTATCAATCTCGATAGGTCATTCAATGTCTCTTAGCATTGTAAGTGGCCTTGCCCTCACTGTTAATGATCGATGCAATACCGGCCTGTACACCGTTGCCGCACGCGAGACCACCAATACCAGCAGCAATGATGAGACCAGAATCACTCGACCCCGTGATACTGGGGACCTTTATGCTGTACCCGATAGAATTGAAACTGTTCTGTTTCCAATGATATGAGATCAAGTATGATGACAAAACACAAGGAATGCATTTACATGACTTTGCACGATGACAGCACCGCTCCAACTCGGATTGAATACGCCAGAGCGCTTCTCAACGCGGTTCTTGGACTGCCAAGCATTCAAGCCGGAAGGAGCGGCCAAAGCCACAGAGATGAACAAAAGGTTGCAAAGGAAAGAACGCGTGGAGAACATTGGCATAACGTCGGAAGAAATACTAGACAGTTGAAGGAAGAAAAGTTTGTGGCAGAAAGAGAATAATAATCCTTGACTCAGGACTTGGGCCTTTATATCCCGGGTAACCACATGCTCTCAGTCTCGGCAAACACTGGCAGATGAATGGATCGCATCATTTGTTTCAAAATTAACAAAAATACTCTTTTGAAGGACATACCTGTGCATGCAAGCGGTTAGCCGAGTCGATGGCAGGTCAGAAATGCCCGAGTTGGATTACGGGCAGAGCAGTCGAGTCCGACTTGTCAAACCGTTTCAAGAAGTTTGAACGTTCGAACAGCCACATTTCTAAGCCAAAGCCAAGGTTACATTCCCGATGTCTACCTTGTTGTTTCATCCGTCTACTTAGTCAATGTTCCAGGAGGCAATGCGAGAGGTCGATCAATGATACATTTCCGAGTCTATCACGGTGTCCCTTGTTGTCCAGATGGATAATCTTCAGTGCTGCAGATAGTGCGATAGCCTTCGTTTGTCTCACACAATATTTCGACTGCTGCTAGACCACTAATTTCAGGTTGTCTTTTCTTCGTGCCCAGCTCGAACCCCGTGTATTTAACGCAAGTGATATGGAAAGGGTCCCAGTAGTCTCAAAAGAGAGATTGCTCAAGAGGGCACTACACGTTTACATCAGGCTCTAGTATCATGCTACAACACGATTCAGTTACTTAGATCAATCACAATACAATCCGTATGCCAATGGGTCTGGGTCTCAGAGGAGATCGAAGATTGAACAAACAACTAACCGCCGGAACGTCCAAGTATTGACTCGGAAGTAGTATTCAGCAGACAAATATGCATATACATAAAAGCAAGTATCTCTGCTATATTACTTTGAGGATCATATGCAAGAAATCGGGAATACAATACACCCACCATGTACCCTCACAACTCTCTAGTCGAAAGGTATCTCAGTAGAACCGTTTATTGTTCTATGTAACGCAACTACCGCACGCATCAAATCTAGGTATTTCAAATCACCCACCTCGCCGCCATCCTTTTGGAGTTCATCGATTCACTGTGTAAAGCGAACTCCCGTCTCGTAGCAGTACAATTACACACAGTCTTTGCAAGACGCACATTATGCGCACACTCAATATATTCGATCGGTCAACGCGGATTGATACCCTACCGCCTCACTCTCCAAAGGGGAACAGCTGTTCACAGGTCGGATCATCCATGATCTCGTAAAACGTATTCAAATTAGCCCTAATCGCAGCAGCCAATTCAGGAGTCGGATCCGGATAAAGTTGAGCCGTCAGGTTGGTCTGCTTCTGATACATGTAACAGAACTGCAAACCAAGCGAGGTCGGGGAAAAAAGATCGTCAATATTTTTGGCAGTTGAACGAGATGGCCAAAAAAGAAAAATCGTGGGCGACTCACTGTTGCTGTGTCCTCGAGATCAACCACGTAGTTGCCCATGCCTTCGTTATGACCGGGCTTGACACCAACCAAGCTCGAGACCTTGTCAAGCACTGCGAGGCCCTCTGGAATGTCAAACGGGGCCTCGCGGCGGTGGAAGTTTTCAAAATACTTTGAATCCTGGAAGAAGCTTCGCGTGTTCTCTACTGTAACGTTAAGCGTTGTGCCCGCGGTTTGGTGGTCGACGAAGAACGCAAGTGGGAAGACCGTTTCGACCAGGCCAGTCAGATACCGGGGAGAGTTGAAGTTAAAGGTAGGGCTACGAGAAATGGAATCTTGGATTCGCATGGCCCTATTCATAGCCACTGATTCAAGAGTGACCATGCCATTGCCATAGATATTCGCAGCTTCTGAGAACTATAGGTGGGTAATCAGGTGTCTCTATTCTCAGAAACGGAGACAACTACAAGAAGTGTAGATAGTCTTACCTGTTCGAACAGGGTCTCGTTGAAACTGAAGTTGTCACCGAAATAATAATCATCGCGAGTAGTACTCGCATCGCCTGTGTTTTCATGTAGCGTCGATTTCAGCCCTCTTCCATTATGAAGATCCAGGTGCTGCTTTACGCTCCCCGGTGTAGAGTAAGCTGACCTTCAAAACTCCCATGAATATTTAATCCAGGAATGAACATATCCTTGGACGTGATGTTCTCGCCAATGGTCATCAAGTTAGTCAGGTGATTCCTGTATATGACGAATGCCTGTAACAAATCTGAACAAACCAAAGCCGAAATCACGCCATGGGCAACATACAAGATAGGTAACGAATGAAGCCAATCTCCATCCCATATTAAATCCTCAAGCATCTCATGAGCACACGAAAGAAAATTTCCAGTATGTTAGTGCACTTACCTTCTTGCGACGCCGTGATGATATCTCCTGGGGTAACGACGCCGTTGCGATTCAAATACTGTGCCAAGGAACACTCATTAATATACCGAATCTCCAAGTAGAGACTCGTCTTCGAGTGAAGCACCCACCCCATGAGATGCCAGTGTACTCAATCCTGGGCAGACGCCGCGAATATCCCCTGGACCAGGAGGGATGTACTGATGAGCGTCATCGTACACCAACTTTGCAGATGTATCCTTGATCGGAGCTGGGAGAGGCTGTGGGCCTGGGGTGCTACCGAACGTTTGCGCGACTTCAAGAACTTCTTGCTGGGACAGTCCTGCGAGTGAGCGATAGGTCGGGAAGCGAGAAAGATCCGGATATCCCAATGCACAAGAAAACAGAGCAGCTAGCCCGAGCGTCGACAGAGTCTGAGAATTCACTTTCATCCTGGAGTGTTCGAGGAACGAAACCAACAGAGAATGGGGAATCACGAGGTCATTATATACCCAAGATTCAAGGAGGATCTGACTTCGTTCGATCTTTCGTCTGCCTGACGCTGAGTACCGATAGGCTAGACAACCTACAGATGCGGAATCCAGTGCGATATGGAGTGAGCCAGGACTACACCAGATAATGTGGGAGCGTACGTATACTTACGTGGGAGGATACAGATACTTACTTTACCTGCGCACTGTGACCTACGCCGCGGACGGCCAAGCATGGTGGCGGGGGCAGGATCAGTACCCATTCACAGAACGAGAAGTACTCCTAGGACTATTCTCCTATTCAGAGCTTTGATGCGACGGAATAGAATGCTATGACGGCTTGAGTGTATACTTACGTGGGAGTACACTTCACCTGCGCTCTACGCCGCGGACAACCGAGCATGGTGGCGGGAGCAGGATCAGGATATTTGTATCACCTATTCGCAGAACGATACGCTCCCAGAACAATCATCTTACTTAGAACGCTGATGCGGCGGAATTGAATACTAGAAGGCCTGGGTTTGCAACTGCTTCTGTCGCGGAGGATCATAGATTTCAACTTCTATCCACCGTGCGAGTCCGAGTCCGCAGCCTCCAAATTGTCGATAGGATGATAGTATTACGATATCCCGTGAGATGGACAGCAACAGGTCGAAGAGCTCAACGCAGTGACAACGTTGAGTGTAGCTGGCGCAGAATGTTTGGTGGCGTACTTATGTCACTTATGTAAGCGATGGACTATCAGACAACAGTGTTCCGAAATGAGAAACAACCCCGGAGATCGCGAGGGTTTGAATTCCGATTCAAATGCCTTCAGAAGGAGATACTACACTAAAAGACAATGAAAAAAAAAACGAACACAACAAAACACAATGCTCCAATCCAACGACGGGTATATAGAAATAAGAAAAAGATAACATCTCAATCCAATCCAGATGACGATGAAACGAGAAAAAAAACAAAGACGAAAAAGAAAAATGAGGAGAGAAAACTTGAAATATGTACAATGCGCGATGAATGCCAAGTCCATTGATATTGATATAATGCATCTGACGACCAACCCATGCGACGAACCGGATACGAAAACAGCCCAACACCTACAACACACTAGCACACATACATCCCGTTCGAAAAGGATGCATCTTCCCCATACCCGAACGAAGGTGTGTCAAAGCACGACCAGTCGATGGGTTCGGAAAAGTCGACGACTGGGTCTGGCATGGTGTAGGATGGGTATGATGGGTATGCTGACTCGGGCTCGGGTTGTGTCCACTGAGGAGTGTGCGTCAGAGACTCCGTGGAGTATGGGTAGGTGTAGAGGGTGTTGTCCACTGGCATGGTGGGTTGGCAGGCGTAGAGTGGGAAGGGAAGGGGCGGTGGAGAGGGGTAGTACAAAGCGAGGGCGGCGTTCCATTCCTCAAATTGAGATAGAAACACATCGAGGAGGTCCCCGTTGCCTTCCTTAGACACCGGCAGAGAGGGTGGAAGGGAGAGAGGAAGGGGAAGGGGAAGAGGAAGGGGAAGGGGAGGAAGTGTACCGGAGCACGAGGGATCGTTCACATAGTATGTGTACTGCTCGTTGGGATTAAGAACGGTCGACGATGGAGGGAGTGAACACTGAGACTGAAGACCGTCGACCACCCACTGAAGGTCTTCTAAAGTGTCGAACTTCGTGGCCCAATTGAGCAACAGCTCGTTGAATGCCTCAGTAGCGGTTGGAGGTTGCGATGACGGCGGTGGTGGTGGAGCACTAGTTGCGGTGCTAGTACTTGGCTGGGAGCGATCAGCGTGCTCAGGTATCAAGGGTGTGAGATAGGCGGGAGAAGTATTTTTGATGTTAGATGGGGAGGGCGAGGGTGACGGCGAGGACGAGGACGAGGAGGCAGAAGAGGAGTCAGGAACATCGGGGATTACGCAGTCAGAAACATCGAAGGAGTAATCAGATAGGGAGGCAGGGGAGCCAACAGACGAGAAGCTGCTGGACGAGGAAGTGCTGTATGGTGAATTCCTTCGTTGACGACGTGCAGTCCTGCGTGCCACATTCGAGGGTCGAACCGCAGGGTTCGCCTTAAGGTTCGCCTTAGGGTCATATCCATGCGCCGTCTTACGGTGCCGCGTAAGTGAGCCAGGATCGGAGGCAGCGTAATCGCAACCAGCAGTTGGGCATTTGTTGGGACGCGCCTTGGTGCTAGATGCCACAGTCAGCCGTTGTCCTGCTCAACGAACGACGCGTCGAATGCTTACTGTGTGTTCATGTGTGTCGTGACATTATAAGGTTGGAGCGCCCCGTACCTGCATCCTGGGTACGAACAATAGTGCATGAATGCCTTCTTGTTCGGTGCGTGTGTGCGCATATGACGCGGGAGATCAGCTTTGCGACTAATTTTCTTGCCGCAATGGGTGCATTGCACGCTAGTCTAGCGTGGACATTAGCGGAACGCTCGTGGCGAAGATGACCGTGATCGACGACATACCGATGTAGTACTAGCAGCAGGCATGGCGTTTCCGAATGAAGTTATACTAGGGGGTGGATGACGGGGGTAGTAGTTATGCGGGAATGCTCGTGGCGAAGAAGCACCGATAGACAGTATAGAGTGGATGAGTCTAGCTCGCGTGACCTAAAGATGTGGAAAGAGGAGGCGCGAGTGGATGTCCGCTCAGTTTCTCCACATGCCCATTTTATCCTCACACGAGGTCCACGACGCTTGACCACTGGAAGTTGGATTGCGTCGGAGCATGTTCCCCTGATTTCATGAAAATTACCATGTTTGGCTTTTTTTGAAAAGCAATCGTATCGAAAGGCCAAAGCACCAGGGGCTGCCACTCGGTTAGGCGGAGTGAGCCACTCGGTAAGGATGTCGAAGACAAATTTGGTAGAAAATCGTGATTGCGTCTGAACATGTTTTGAAAAATTACCAAGGTGGGTAATTCGGCGACGGGGAGTGGCTCAGAAAACTGCACCATTGTCCGACTGAAACTCCAAGGACGGAAGAGGAATATTTATTTTTCGTCGAAGTCCACGAAGACAATCCTTCGGGGAAGAAACATGACGGGGATGGTAGAGAAGCCCAAGGTTGGTCACTGTCCTCTTCCCGTAACGAAGGGGAATACAATTGTCTGGGACGTCCGAGTCTCGATCTGAGTCCAAGTCAGACATATGTTGGTTGCTTACGTCAGCACTGGATAGGGGAGATAACCCCTGAGCTGACTCGTAGAAAATGACGAAGACAACTCTGATCGGGAGTGATGCGGACTTACAAGAGGTCCTGAGTATCTTCCCCGTCCATAGCGGTTTAAGTGCATGGTCCACAAAGACTCCGGCCTCAAGGATGCTATTCTGTACCAAGTGAGTCCCTGCAACGATGACAAGAATAAGGCTTCAGCTAATTTTCGAAAATGTCGATCATCTAATTCTAGAGCGGTGATATTTGAAGACTGTTCAGGGCAGAAAACATACGTAGAACTACTGACATTGGCCCAGCGACGGTTATCGAGCGAGTTATGCACTACTTGGTCTTGATGGGGCCATACCCAACATTTCCGCAGGTGTCATGTGCCATCTCATCCAACTTCCTGCCAGACAGCCTGTCAATGAAGCACACATCATTGTCAGCGTATTAACATACATAATAAACCATCTGCAATGAAGACTCCAGCTCACCGATTCCCAAACAACCTATCATCGTCTTTGCAAGCACGCCCCCTGGTGCACGGGGTCGAGCCATGCTCAACGAGTAAAGACCAAAGAAAGCGAGTGCTCCCGTTCCGATAATTCTACAACCCATACAGTCCCTGTAGTCCCGAACGTTTTCTTCTTGTTGCGGGGGAGCGCTCATTGGTGCAGGTGCATCTTGTGACGATTCACTCTTTCGGGGTCGACCTGGTGGCGCTGACATTTCTGTAACTTGGTAGCGAAACTAGCGAGTCTGGTAGTGTCAGAATTAGGCCGACGTGGTTGGCTCTGAAGAGTTGGATCCCCACGAGCAAGAAGTAAAGACTTCAGTTACCAGGCATAGTGCCGTCATGCCGGTTCAGAAAGGCTGCAAAAATTACAGCGGAGCCTGTCGGATATTCAAACATATTCAAAGCCAGCGACCATTACCTATCATTAGCACGAGGCAGTTGTGGTATAAGCTAGTTCGCTTGGAGCCTGGGTGGAGCAATAGTTGATAGCTGAACTACGAATTACAAAATTAAGGCTCTGATTCGCTCGCCAGCTGCTGCATATCCATGCATTTAGGAATCGAAGTGAACAGTACAGGGATGGCTTGTGGCTAGAAAGTACACTAATACCGTACAGAAAGTCATGGACAGACAAAAATTAGCCAAAGTGTAGAAAGATAAACGATATCCTTCGTCGACAGAGTGGTTTACGTATGTGAGCACTTAAGCCAAACCAAACGAGTTAAGCAACCATTCTGGAGGACAAGTTGATATTAGTCTGTCTGTGCTGACGTCTGAGTAGGAAACGGCTCAACGAGATAGGGTTGTTTGTTCTGGCTCAGGATCTAATACATACCACTCCATGTTGCGCTTATTTAACAACACGCGAAGATTCCTATATCCGGCCGAATCCGACGGTGGTGGTTCCCGCGGTAGACCAGAATTGGGAGCATCTGACGCGATAGCAAAGCAGATAAACTTCTGGCCATCCTTCTCAAAGCGACGGAGTTCACATTTAATCTGATGGTTGATCTTTTCGAAGACGTCTAGCAAAGCTTGTGCGTAACCTTTAGGGCTATACATGCCCCAGAAACCATCGTGCCTTGTAGAAGCTTCGCGAGAAAGATCGTCCTCGGAAATTGCGATTCCAAACCAGCGTTCTTTATTCATGGTGAATCAATTTTCTGGTGCCTGTGATAGCTTGACCAGAACGGAACCTGTTAGCAGCTTTATAAAGTGGGGAACGCCACGAGATCTATTTGCGGCGAGGAAGGGTAGAAATGACCCTGCCCAGAATCTGGTTGGAGGAACAGCTCCGCGGCACACCCCATTGAGAATGGAGCACAGCAACCGTTGAGTATGATGATGGTCTACGTCACTTCGCACCTGAGATTAAGGTTATCCCGATCTCTCATCGGTATGAGATTTACGCCCTGTTCAAGAGCTGAGTCAACTCCCACTATGTATTGCGGTCCTTTCAGTTTGAGGGGAAATACTGCATTGCTAGACGATGAGCAGGGTTCAAAACAAACATGAATCATGACACGTGGATAACGATACTCGTGGAGATGCTGTAGATTTCTAGAAGCTGTTCATTGCGGTGCATGACTTTCTAAACAGAAGCCCGGGGTAAGAATATACCAACCCACTTTCTAACGCAGGTCTCAAAAGAGGGTGAAACACTCACCAACAACTGAACGGTTTACGGTACGGCCGAGATTTGACTCCCGCTCACAGGTGCTCTAGTAAACACGTAGCTGACCGACCTCGAAGGTTTGAGTTTATTTGAACTTTGACTCAGAATTAGGTTGGAACTTCTCGCTTGAAGGGGTACTACGCGTGACGCGACTTGCACCGCCACGAACGCACCTTCGCCCCTGCCAGTGTAACTGTAAGCGATGGGCAGCAATGGACCAGTCTCCAACTCACTGAGTGTCCTGATCAACCAAATTGACCACATCTTGACACCACCAGGTCAACTCGACAACACCACTCTACCGCGTGTCCCAGTCATTCGTATCTATGGCGCGTCCTCAAGAGGCGAGAATGCTTGTGTACACGTCCACCAAGTTTTTCCTTATTTCTACGTCGAATACTCAGGAAATATGAACCCGGATGATGGTGTGTACGCCAGCCATATCACTGCGAGAACACTCCACTCACCCGCTTGCTAGTGAACCGTTACATTGCCCAACTGTCTGCGTCCCTCAACCATGCCATTGCACTCTCCATCAAACGCAATACCGCCTCTCCCAATTCCCAATTCATTCGCGCAGTCATCCTTGTCAAGGGCGTCCACTTTTACGGTTTTCACTCCAGTTACACGCCCTTCCTCAAGATTCTCATGGCAGATCCCGCCATCGTCAACCGAGCCGTGACCATCCTCCAATCTGGCACAGTCATGCACACGAAATTCTGTGTTTACGAAAGTCACCTGAGCTATTATCTCCAGTTCATGTGCGACTTTGGTTTATATGGTTGTGGTTGGATCAACCTCGGTCAAGTCTGGAAACGTGGCGTTGAGGAAAACGATCCCGATGTAACTGAACCCAACGCGTTCGAGATATCGCCCTGCTTACGGCAAACGAGAATGCCACTCGAAGTGGACGTGGAGGCACATCAGATTTTGAACAGGCATTTGCTTTTGGCGCGTAATGTGCATCACGAGTTGACGATTCCGGCACCACCGATGCCTTCTGAACCTGTCGTTCTGAGTGTTCGTGAACTTTGGGAAGATGAACGTCAACGTCGAGCCGCCAGAGGATTGTCTCCGACCCCTACCGTACCGCTCGATTTGAGCAGGTCGTCCAGAGGAAAGGGCGGCGATTGGGTCGCAGAGGCAAGATGGTGGGAAGAACTTCGTACTAAGATCCAGAAAATGAAGGAAGAGCATGGAATGATGGTCGAGAGCGAAACACGCTGGGAAAAGTGGGTCATGACTGCCTTCGAGAGCGTCGAAGCACTTTGGGAACCACAGTGGCGTACTTGGAAGCCGGGACAGACTGCATCGAAGGAAAATACAACTGGAACGCATGAGACCGAGGAAACGGCAGTCCAGAATCCGTATGCGCAAGTCAGCCAAGGAAGTGCATGGATGAGTACGGTGGATAATGGTATTTCCAAACCGGCCGATATCGACATCGATGAACAAATCCTTTCAAGCCAGGAGATGGCCCAGGTGGTAGCTCCCGAAGAGCCAGAATGGCCTAAGTTTCCCGACGATATGAAGAACGGCGATATTGATGAGGCTCCTCAGGAAGACAATCAACTCCCAGAGCAACGACCTAAAGATCCAGTCGGCGACGCGTATCATAGAATGGGACATACGAGGTTGAGCACTCCTAACCCGTTTGTAGGGCAGGATGTACCACCCCGAAGTGACAATCCATTTATAAAGGTTTGGAATCAGCTAGCCCAGGCAAGGTATGCGATGTCCCCTACTCTGAGAAGCCTGGGTTCATCTCCTGTCTTTCCTACCACAGAGCGAAGCGACTACGTAGTGTCTCTATGGATGCTGATAGTCCTGCAACTCCTGCCAAGTGGGACCTCTCTACTCACTATGTTTTCTAATCATAACACCGCTTTCAGGGTTCAAAGGTCAACGTATCAACAGGCATCGGTCCACCATGTGTTTACGACTCCCGGGACCCCCCAACCCTCACCGGCTAATCTAGCCCAGCATACCGAGTACCGTCCATCTACACTTCGTGTCAAAAGGTCAGTCTGTCAGACACACCGCGAACACACGATAACGTCTATTCATCCCACAGCACCGACATGACCCAAACTGACATGACTCTCAAGAGCCCCCATGATCTGACTCACAACGACGAAGGGGATTATCTACCTACTTTCGAAGAGGAAACAACCGAAGTGGTTCCCGAACTTGATCATCCATCTTCGTTACGTGCGATGTACAGCTCTCAGTCTGGTACCCAATCCTCGACACGACCTTCAAGTGGTAAGCGGTTCGTTTACGCCCGACCCCCACCCTCCGCCTCCGAGCTTTTAAGTACACTCGAGGATTACAATCTCCCGAGGCGCATATATCGAGATCCGTATTATTCGAAGAAATCGGACGTCCCCGATGGTCCTAGGGAGTATGGGGGCCTCGTGTTTCGGTTGAAAGGTGGCGGCGGAATTAACATGCTTGAGGAGTGGAACAGTGGGGAAAGCGTGGTAAGTTCGTCAAAGCAAGAAAAGAGAAAAGGGAAGGGTAAGAACAAGAGCAAAGCGACGCGTTCACCATGGTTGCCGGCATGGGAATATGCGAGCTGTCCTCCAAGTTTGAGGGAAGTTCGGAAGTGGTTGGAAGAAAATCCGGTTGCTGTACCGCGTAGGAGGATGGAAGAAAGTTCACAGATCCAAGGACAAACTCAAGCCAACATTTATGGCGTGTCATCCCTTCCTGCTAAACGTTCCGACTCCAACACGCGCGAAGCTCAACATATGACTTTGTTCTCGATGGAAGTCTTTGTACCCTCCCGTGCTGATCGTATGCCTGATGCTAACGCGGATGAGATCGTCGCCATCTTCTACGCACTAGGCACTGATGAGCTACACTCTGAATTACTCCAAGAAGGTATTCTCGTGATCCAGAACTCGCAGCTGGATCCTCGCCGGCTACGTGGCTATCGCCTCGAAGTTCTTCCAGACGAACTGGAGTTGATCAATCGGCTTGTGGATATCGTTGTTGAACTCGATCCGGATATTCTCGTTGGTTGGGAGGTTCAAACTGCGTCTTGGGGGTACCTTGCTAGCAGGGGAGCTTCTTACGGTATGCTCGATCGTCTTTCTTTCAACTTTCATCTTTGAGCTAAGCTGTGCTGTTCCGTTGGTATAGGACTTGACATCCAAGAACTACTCTCCCGCGCACCAACTACGCTGAACAAGAACGAGAATGATCAATGGGGAGTCAGAACGACATCGACATTCAAGGTGACAGGTCGACATGTATTCAATGTTTGGAGGATCATGCGGAGTGAGCAGTCATTGAATATGTATTCGTTCGAGAACGTGGCTTTCCATTTGCTACGCAGAAGGTGAGGGATTTTCGTTTTGTCTAACTCGGAGGTGGAGCGATTACTGACTTGACGTGGGCTACGTAAAGGGTTCCTCGTTATACCCCATCGGCGCTGACGAAGTGGTATAATAGTGATAGCCCCGTTCATACGTCTCGCGTACTGCGATATTTCCGCGACCGAACACACATGACGCTTGATATCCTTGAAGAAGCAGAGACGACGACGAAAACCGCGTATGTGGTCACTCCCCTCGACGATATCACCCAACGCTGACCCAGTATACATCACGAACCAGCGAATTTGCCAGGGTATTCGGGGTCGATTTCTTCTCTGTCATCAGCCGAGGTTCTCAATTCAAAGTCGAATCCTTCCTCTTCCGCATAGCCAAACCCGAGAGTTTCGTTCTCCTTTCGCCCAGTAAACAAGATGTGCGTTCACATTTCTCTCCGTGACTCTCTTTCTGATTCTTTTTACCCGGTTGTTCTGCTTTGTGACTCGCCATGCGGCCCTCTAGGTCGGCAAGCAAAACGCTGCAGAATGCATGCCTCTTATCATGGAACCCCTCTCGGCATTTTATAATAGCCCGATGCTCGTGCTCGACTTCCAGTCGCTATATCCATCGATCATGATTGCGTATAATTATTGTTATTCGACGTGTCTAGGACGCGTGAGCGAGTTTCAGGGGAGGAATAAGTTGGGCGTAACGGATTTAGAACTTCCAGCTGGGTTATTAAAGAAGTTACAAGATCATATCACGAGTGCGTTTCCCTCCATCCATTCGGGGCGTGCGTAGATTACTCACTTGCTCTGGCGACGACAGTTGCACCGAATGGGATCATGTATGTGAAATCTACGGTGAGGCAGGGACTGTTGGGTCGAATGTTGACAGAGTTGTTGGATACGCGGGTGATGGTCAAACATGCCATGAAGAGTGCCAAGAGTGATAAAGTGCGTCACTGTGTCCGTCTTTCTGTTATCACCGCGGGCTCACGACTCACGTTTAGGCACTCAGCCGCATCCTGGATGCCCGCCAGCTCGGGCTCAAGTATATTGCGAACGTCACGTACGGATATACGAGTGCGACGTATTCGGGACGAATGCCTGCTGTCGAAATTGCGGATAGTATTGTTCAGAGTGGGCGCGAGACACTTGAAAAGGTCAATCTTTCGTGTTGTCAACTGTTCTCCCCGCGACTGACCTCCCTTACTTTCCTTCTCTCTCCGCATATTTGTACTTCCTTTCTTGCCGCAGCAGGCGATTGGGATCATCGATACCACCCCGAAATGGGGCGCGCGAGTCGTCTACGGCGACACTGACTCCCTCTTCATCCACCTCCCCGGTAAAACCAAAGACCAAGCCTTTCTCATCGGCCATGACATTGCCAACACCATCACCGCTCTCAATCCACCTCCCGTGAAACTGAAATTCGAAAAAGTCTATTTACCGTGTGTGTTGATGGCGAAGAAACGGTATGTGGGGTTTAAATATGAGGGACCGGATGAGGTGGAACCGGTGTTTGACGCAAAGGGGATTGAGACTGTGAGAAGGGATGGGGTGCCTGCACAGGCGAAGATGACAGAGGTGTGTTTGAAGTGAGTGGGTTGACTGATTTTTTGGGAGAGGAGCGTTTGGTTCTGACGGATGATGATGATGATGATGATGGGAATAGGATACTCTTTCGAACGCAAGATCTCAGTCAAGTCAAACAATACTGTTATCAAACCTGGTCCAAGATCTTGCGAAACAAGATCACCCTCCAAGATTTCATCTTCGCAAAAGAAGTCAGGATGGGTACATACAGGTGAACGACGATCGTTCCTTTTTTTCCCCTCCTTTACAACTCTAGTTGACCGAAAACGAATATGCAGTGATAAGGGGCCTCCTCCACCTGGTGTCGCTGTCGCCGCTCGAAGGATGTTACAAGACGAAAACGACGAAGCTCAGTATGGGGATCGAGTACCATACGTGATCGTTCGAGGAGATTCACACACGAGACTCGTTGATCGAGCAGTCACACCCGAAGAGTTTCTCGCCCATCGGTATGTCTGTCTTCCTTTCTCCCACACCCAGAGCGCAGCCGACTGACTAACCCGTGCCTTTTCAACTCACTGGACTGTTGGATATTTGGGCTGCACAGACAATGGCGTATCGACGCAGTGTATTATATCTCTCGCGTGTTGATCCCTCCTTTGGAACGGATCTTCAATCTCGTGGGAGCAGACGTGAGAGCGTGGTACGATGAGATGCCCAAGACGATCAAAGCGGATGAACAAGATCCACTCGCCTTATCGCCCAGGAAGAGGCAGACGGTCCATGTCAATCGCTTCAAGATTGATGAACATTTTCAGAGTTCGCGATGTTTGACTTGTAGCAATTCAGCTTCGAATGGTAAGTGTGTCTTGATGGAAGGTTGGCTATCGCGTGGTTGATCACTGAACCCGCGACTCGGCAGGTCTCTGCGAGACGTGTCACGATAATCCTCGGGAAACGATTCCAAACATCCTGTCCCGTCTTCGAAAAGGTGAACAGCGACTCATTGACACGCACCGTATATGTTCTTCTTGTGCAGCCACCGCATCCAGTGAACCTAACGAATGTATAAATATCGATTGCCCCTGGCTCTACGAGCGTACGAAAGCGGAACAAAAACAAGACTTTTTGGAAGGACTGCGGACACTGGTGGAAGACCTCGACATATCAGATAAGAGGGTCAACGATCTAGAACGGACAGACACATTTCTGTAGCAAAATATACAAGATACAGAATCTTTAGAATGGAATGAGGATGTATCGGTAGCAAGATGACGGTGCCATGAATGAGACCGGAGGAGGATCATGCGCTTTGGTAATTGCTTGACTGGATACCTGGTTGGACGCCTAGAGCGGGTTGAGGAATTGGGGAGACGATATTGGCTTGCTTGGGGGGAGGAGCAGGTCCGCGAGGTGGTTCATCATCGACGACCTGATAGCCTTGACGTCCGCTCGAAGTGAACCCACCAGGCATTGACCATACTACTGCGGAGTCAATGTGCACGTCTCGTCGAAATAGTGTATGAAAGACATACCAGTGGGACCACTGATATCAGCACCAAGATTGAATTGGGAACCTCTCTGACGAAGGGCGGACCAGAAAGTAAAAGACGTCGGGAACTTTTCGATAACAAAACGCGTACACGTCGTCAGCCGTGACGGTTCTGTCCTTTAGAGTTTGGTGGTCACGCACCTTGAGTATCCATAAGATGATTGTGAGGAATTTGATGAATCCATTCTGGTCATTGGCCGTAAACCATATGATATCCAAAAGAATCGATCCGGATAGGAAAGCAGTGGCCTGTTGGAGTATACACCGACGATGTGTAGGCGAAACCATGAGTTGAGTTTTTGGGCACCACGCGGCGAGGTGCTTACCAGCCTCAATGACTGCACCGCATCGCTGCTCTCGTTAACCAAGACGCCGAATAAGAAGATGGGGAGGTTATACACGGGAGCTACGAATGGGCTTATGGCAAAGGATAAGATGGCGCCGGTGAGAACGAGAGCTCCAGGATCAAGACCTTGAGCGAAGTCAGCCATGATTTCTAGCGACGACGATGAAAGTGTTAACGAGGGTTGGGTTGGCAGAAGTTCGGGTGGTTTGGATCGAGCTAGCAACAGCGAAGTGGCGGTGCACGACAGAATTAATAACTTACCCGGGTCAGCCCAAATCTCAAGTTACCACTATCATCACCACCAACCCCAGGAAGCTCGCTGGGTCACTCTACCTTCAGTTTAGTGAAATTGACCGCATTGCTTCCATCAATTCTAGTGAGCTGTTCAACATTCAAACATTCATAGTCCAGAGTCGAAATAGATGTTCTGCACACTCGGCTTGTCCAGAAAGCACAACCAGGTCTTGAACAACAGCTGATGGCGTTTAGAATTTAGCCGCAACACGAAAGCTGCTGCTTTGCAGATTGCCGACTTGAATAGTTGCGTTGAGTTGCAGTGCCAGGTATATATGTATACCATGGAGACTTCACACCATCAACTATCCAACCCAAGAAGTACCCTATTCCTATGCTACCTAGTTCCACATCGCCTCAGCATACAATGACAACACCGAATCCGCCAAGATAGGCGTATACGTCGACACATCCGCTTCCGTATAATTATACGCCGTCTGCACGCTATTCAAAATCTGCAACACATCGCTCTCAATAAAGTCCACAAACACCAAATCAATAGGTGCATCATCCGTCACATTCGGTGGGTTGGAACTGATGTAGTCTGGAATGTCATAGTTGGGAATGGGGATGTGCATCGTGTCGTCACCTCGGTCTGGGCAACCCTGTTGGACGATAGATCGCCAAGTAGTAAAAGGACAGACGGGTCAGAAAATGGAGGTCGTGAGGATAAAGAGAGAAATTGGTAGGATGACTCACGTCCGTCGTCACGTATCCAAGCGTCAAATTGTCCGAGTCCATACTCTCTATCACCGCACGTCGGTACATCTCTTGCATCCACGCATTGTACCTTGCATTCACGTCACTCCGTTTTCGCAACGCCGTTTCGTCTCGTTTGGCAGAGCTGTTAGTAACGCCATTCAGAGCAGGCAAGACTTGACTCGCAACGCTCATCGTCACGTTGGGAATGAAGTAGAACGAATCAGTGAACGGCGTAGCCGTCAACAAGTCGTTCTTAGTGAAAGGACCTTGGAAGACGTTGAATCGCATTTCGTCAGAGTTGCAGATGATGATGTTGGGGATACCAGCACGGGTGTTGTTAATGGCAAGCGCAACGGGAGCAGCTTCCGCAATAAAGAGCGTCAAGACGCTGCCATTGGATGGGTAAGGGTTCATGGTCATGGTGTAATCCATAGGAGACGTGCCGTAAAAGTAGCTCAGATCATAGTTGACGGCGAGATCCTGCAGACCGTAAGTGATGTTACGACCGAACTGTGTGTCGAAAGTGTTGTTCGAGGTTAGGGTGTGGTACTCAGAACAATTTCCTGTTAGATTCTCTTGCAAGTGAGGTCTGGCAGTTCAATATAGCTCGTATGTAACCCTGTTCTGATCGAGATACCGACGGGTGAATGTGATGTTGTTGGTGTTTCCCAGTGCAGCATCAAGGTCCGCACCTAAAGACGGTAAGCCATTTTATGTACCCCAGTAGATGTAGTTGACGCACTCATCCAACCTGACAATACCAGGAATTAGTCAAATCACGCCGAAGAACTTTGCGGCAACGCACCAATTGTTTCCATGTAACGACCACTCTCGAGAGCCATGGATCTCCCATCGTATTGCTGGCAGTCACGAATGTGAGTGTGGCCTGTATAAATTCAGCAGTGAGATGTGCGTAAAATAATGTTCCCGTAGGTAACTGTACCTCCGAAGATCAAAATAGGCGTGTAAGGGTGGACAGCACGGATGGCTGCATGGACAACAGGCCCTGGAAAGCACGATGAGTGGGTGTTAAAAACGGGCGCGCTAGGACTTACAGTTGTCGTATGATACCGGCATATGACTAAACCATAGGCCTCAGGTAAAGCGCGCAGATCGAATGTTATGAGACGTACCCAACGAGGAGGAAGAGGTCCGGTTCCTCGGCGATGGCCTCTGCGAACTAGGTTGACGACAATTAGAGTTGTAATTGTAATTGTTGACCGGGAGACCCAACCATTGTTCTAGAACCATATCTGCCACGGGCTGGGTAGTAGTGTTCATCGAATTGCCCGTGAAATCATAGAGAACACCGAGGGACGTGACTCTGCGACCTCTGTAAAACCCGGGTTAGTATAATATCAGAGTGGGATAGCAGATGAAGCAGAGCAGGTCTTGTACGCACTTCCTGGTAGTGAACTTTGTGAAACGGTCTACCATTGTACATGGGTCACCCATCTCGTCTGATGAAACAGAGAGAGTCACTCACTTCCCATCGGTACACTCACTGGCTCGCCATCGGGACCAAATATTGTAATGTTGACGTTCGAAGACAAGTAGCGACCGTCCAAATGGGGGACAAAGTTGGTGTATGTGATGGGTTGCGTAAACAGTGATGAGAGTGGCACAAGTTACTTTTCAAAGGGAACGTATGTATCCCAGGCATCATCGTAGACATACAATTCATGGCTATGAAGATAGGGATGAGTACACTGTGCCCAAACCAATAAATGCAAGTTGTTACGTGCTTTCCGACTGTCATGAGGTCGTAAGGGAGACGTGCAAGGAATGTGTTTGTCTCTTCGACGACAACACTTTCAGTCAGTAAGAATTACTCGGCGCGGAAGAGAAGACTAACCTCGTGACCATCGATACCACCTGGAGGGTAACCATCTGAAAGACCAGTACCTGTCATGCATGAGGAATAAGTATTCGCGATACCAGAATGGAGAACCCGGGTTTACCGTCGTGGAGATCACCGGAATCAACAAGGAGAAGGTCGACATCTTTCTCGTGTTCGTTTGCTCGTCAGTAACCAGGTCTGAAAAAGAAGCTGCGGCAAGGCCAGGACTGACGAGAGCAATTTGCTTCATGTGAGTGACAAAGCTTGCAAAGTCACCAAGATCACCGCTGTGTGGAAGGAACGTCGGTGCGTCGGTTACTCCTTGAGTCATCTCATCTCGTACAGGAAGAAAGCTTACCTGTAGTCGGGCTCTGGCCAGGAGAGATGCTGGTGACCAAGCAGCCATCCGTGTGTGTCCGTAGTGTGAATGACGTTAAAGTCACTCCAGACCAGCGGACGGTACGGTGGTGTGAGGGGTACTTGAGGGTACTCGCGTTTGTGGACATGAGCATGCGCGTGCCCATCACGAGCATGGAGCTCATTGTCCGCGCAGGCTACGGCGAGGCCGACAAGCGAGAGGAGCGACAAGAAGATCATGGTCGAGAAATTCGCCACAGTGTACGGAGTGCGCGATGGAACCGTCTCGCGAGTACTTATTCGTGATTATCTCCGTGTTCTCACCGCTGATGCTGTGAACAAGGACGTGATCATGCTGACTTTGACCATGTGGGTATCAACAGAACGTGCGTGCCGCATAACACGGATCCGAGCCAGGACTCTTCCTATTCTCTTCCTCGTGTATTTTGGGTACTTTTTGGCAACGCGTGAACCGGAATACACGTTGACAATGAGGCCAGGATTTAATTGACATTGAGTACTTTGAAGTCACCCGTGGGGAACGTGAACTCAGTGATTATGTAAGCAACACTGCACTTCACTGACTTGTATCTTCTTCCACCACCACAGTGTATCAAAGTTGGTCAACTTGCAGATTGTTGATTGCCTTTCTTCCATCGCGGAAAGGAAAGTCAATTCGATTTAGACTTTATATCTTGTACAGATTGAATTTGAGCTTCCTCCTCGACTACCTGAACTAAACGATACCTTCTTCGTTCTATTTCTTTCGATAACGGTTTCTGGTTCAGTGAACGTTCGTCGTACGTCTTCCCTTAGCATGTGTTGTTGATATGCTGCAGTCGGTTGTGGCACTCAACGCGGCTGCCGTCCGTCAAAGTGGACACTCGGGAGTTGTTCTCTGATCACGTCTTCATCGGGACCAGGAAAAATTCCGCGGGTGCCGATGGTGAATCACTAATGACCAACTGTACTCAGGTAGACTTTACGCTTTACAGTGCCCCAAAACACAGTGTCTTGGTTCATTGGTCGCTTCGTCATCTCAAGTGCCCGCTTCCAAACATGACCAGCATTCTAGAAGAAATGAACAACTCAGATTCGACTCCCTTACATCCTGTGTTTTCGAAACACTCATCTGCCCCCAAACATCTGCTTGTGGCCCATAACTATTCCCCTATTCAGACCCAAGAATCGGGTGGAATACAGTAGGTCATGATGCACTCCACAGAACAATGTTGTGTTTGGTTTCGTTCGATCAGCACCCAGAAATTTTCGGTTCAATTTACCGCCCACCAAGCTCAATCAGATAGTGCGTCCACTCTTATCACTAGCCCACGGCCGTCGTTATATCAGATACTTAACTCACAGCAATCTTTCCTTGCCCATGCAGAGAGTGCCACGCGGCAGGTACACATGGGGGCGGAATCTTTATTTTTCTAAGGGTATGATTGTCATCAAAGTAGAATAACACAACAATACTTGAATCGATTTTAAGTGTAGCCCTCTACCTCGATCTCGGGCACCAATCTCGTAATCAAACACTCTAATAGACATCTCTTGTGGGTCCCTCTTACCTCGCGTCCGATCAGATACGTGTAAACCTGCTGATGATCACAACACGCTCCGATGTGATGCCGCTGACTCCGGTCTCCGACATGCCTCGCGACCATTCCGCGCACTGCCCAACTGAACGTTCAATTCAAGTCGACCTGGACTCCGATTACAATTCCCTCCACGCACCCATCACTGAAAATCATACACACATGATCGCAGTCGGATGACGATGGCGGTGAATTTCGTATTCGTATTCTGTTAATCATCTTCTCCGGTGCGCCCACTGTCAACCACGGAAATAAGAAAAAAAGGGAGTATATTGTGTGTGCAAATTGACACATACTAAAGTCTAAATAATAAAAGTAGGGGTAACCCTCGGTTTCGTCTCACCTAGGTATTCAACTCGCGGATCAACATGTACGGTCTCATCCTTTTTCCCAACCAAACTCAAACTCAAACAAACCCTTGGCCCGTCCTTGCCTCGTTCCCCACACCATGTATTTCTTCATCCCTGCTCCAGAATACGAGTTATCCCTCCGAGATCCAGAGTCACACGCCCCTCCACTCTTGGCTCCAATTATCTTCACCGAACCGCCTAAGCCACCTCATCCGAGCCATCTCATTATCTGATCATATCATCAAGCCCGGTGCATGAAGGTGACTTGAAGTGCTCGATATACCGTATCGGATATCGAGCCGCGTTCCTCCCCTTTTTTTTTGGGGGGGGGGGGGACCGGAGGATGAACGGCTGACTTGACCCCGGAACCCGGCTCGGGGTGAACGACGACTGAAAATGCAACTCCAAAGCTTCTCCTTATCCTTGGTACGATCGCTCGTTCGCACCCCTCGAGAGTCGAGACAAGACTATCCACCGCACCCAACCCTCATGTCTGTCTAGTCCTGCAGAAATCACAATTCCTACACACTCAGGGAGTATATGAACTACGGACACGCTCAGGGTAGCGACACATCTTCATCCTTCATCCTTCACCCCCATTCCCACGTACGAACACACGCACACGCACACTGATCCGAATCGCAGGGCCCATTCCGTATCCGAATCAGCGCCCACAACACGCACGCACGCCTTCCAGAATTCCAGAATTCCAGAATCACAACGTCCA
>JBBPTH010000083.1:0-88422 GCA_038094055.1 Chalciporus sphaerocephalus | reverse complement strand
TAACCCTAACCCTAACCCTAACCCTAACCCTAACCCTAACCCTAACCCTAACCCTAACCCTAACCCTAACCCTACTCCAGCCAATCAAACAAATACTTCCCCTCTTCACTCTCAAAGGGAAGAATCAGAAGTGTCGGATCAGTCGTATTTCCCTGCTCCACGAAATCTACCCCGCGTAAACCAATTTTCCGTTTACGGCATTTCTGTTGCCGATCGCGCCGCACCTCCTTCTTACCAAAGAAGGAACCCTTCTGCCGAGTTACCCGCTCCTGAACCAGAAAACTAGCACACTGGACTGTGTAAACAGACATACCAAACTCGCTCAACGAAAACTCTCTAACGCATACCCAAAGGACTCTCCTTATTCTCATTTACTCAAACAAGCCAGAAAACTCTCACGAAAACATAAATAAACATGTCTCACGGAAATGACGTACAAGACCTCATTGACGCGCTCAACGCGCTAACTTTAGAACAAACAAATGCCAATGCAGAAAGAAAGAGAGATGTTACCAAAAAGATTGCTGACCCAGGCTATTGGGATGGAAACCGCCCCGCCTTCCGCTTATGGTGGCTCCGAACCAAGCTCTGGGCTGCTCAACAAACTTGGGACACAAATCAACTCCGCACCGTGGCAATTCTCTCACGGATGAATGGAAAGGCATCCAGGTTTGCACTCCTAACATTAGAAGCATGTGAAAGGAATTCCGAAATTTCAGTAGGGACACCTCCGGTTCGTCCAGGAGACGCCGCCTGGCTAACTTTAGCCGAATTAGAAGCCAAAGTCCGAGGCTTCTTCCAGATAGAGGTTCTAGCGCACGAAAGTTTGAAGAAGCTAGAAGCTCTCAAACAAGGATCCATGGATATCCATTCGTTCTCACAGCTCTTTATCATCCTTTTCCAAGAATCAGGAATCTCAGAAGAGCACGGTCTAACCATACTAAGAAAGGCAGTTGACTTCCGCATTTATCAACAACAAGCCCTAAATATGACCCGGGCCAATACCGTGCAAGAACTCCTAGATGACTACGTAACCATTGGAAAGGAATATGAAAGAATGAGATTAGAACGATCCACAGGAAATCCGTTCCGACCCTATTCTGGGAGTACGTCATACCAGAATAACTCACGCCCGCCACCTCAGCCAAAGTTCACCGAATATGGAATACAACCAGGTCGAGGCGCACCCATGGACATTGGTGCTACAAATAGAACTTCCTTAAGAGGCAAATGCTATAATTGTCTCGGTCCACACCTCGCACGTGATTGTAAACAACCTTCCACACGCTGCCGAAACTGTGGATGGTCACGAGGTGAACACAAGAACAATTGTAGGAACTACAAAGGAAAGAGCACACGCCAAGCTCGAACCTTGAACTCAGACCCTGAAGAATCTCACGATTCACAATTGGAATTCGACGAGATGAAGGCCTCCTTCCTTGAAACAGAGGAAGAAGGCAAGGGAAAAGCCAAAGCGATCTAGACAAACTGGGTGTCCAGATCGCCAAAGCTAACAAGAAACAATCTAACAATAGTCTAACGGGGTCTCATTCAAGTGAGCTCGGCCGGGACTTGAAACCGGTGCTTAATTCCGTTAAAACAATAGACAACGAAATCCCAGACCAAATCCGTATTCGTGGGAACAATTCCAGAGAAATTACCCTATCCATCAGCATAGCACCTATTAATAGCAAACAGTTCACACCCGCAGAAGCCCTGCTGGACTCAGGTGCCAACACGATTTTCATCGACAAATCTTGGGCCAAGAAGCTCAAATTACCCCTTTCGCCCCTCAGGCACCAATTAGCAGTGTATAATGTCGACGGAAGTAGAAACTCCGCAGGAGACATCACACACTATGCAGAAATAATCATCGACTACCAAGGACATCGTGAGAAGACAACCGCTGAAGTAACCAATCTTGGAAAGAATCAGGTTATTCTAGGATACACATGGCTAAAGAACCATAATCCGGAAATAGATTGGTCACGAGGCAAAGTATCCATGACACGCTGTCCATGGACTTGTCGAGATCTCCAACAGAAACCTTCGTTCTCACGGCAGATAGAAGAACAAGAACGTGTGGCATTAAATCACGTCTATGCGCTCAAGAAAGAAATTCCCGAAAAGGATAAATTACCAGAGAAAGCCCCGGAAGAACTTGTTCCCCAATTTTATCACAAGTACATCCACCTTTTCAAGAAGAAAGAATCCGAGCGTATGCCCACACGTAAACCATGGGATCATGCCATAGATCTCAAAGAATCTTTCGAGCCAAAGAAAGGCCGATTAATCCCTCTATCTCCACAGGAACAAGAAGAAGTCAGTGCGTTCATTGACGATCAACTCCAAAAGGGATACATCCGCCACTCTACATCCCCACAGACATCCCCTGTGTTCTTCGTTCCAAAGAAAGATGGCAAGAAGCGCATGGTACAGGATTATCGATACCTCAATGAACACACGGTGAAAAACAATTACCCGCTACCTCTGATTTCCCAATTGGTCGATAAGCTAAAAGGAGCTAAACTATTTACCAAGATGGATCTCAGATGGGGCTATAACAATATCCGAATCAAAGAAGGCGATGAATGGAAAGCCGCTTTCGTTTGCCACAGAGGATCTTTCGAACCACTAGTCATGTATTTTGGTCTCTGCAACTCCCCAGCAACCTTCCAAACAATGATGAATGAATTATTTGCAGATATGGAAGACGCCGTAGTTGTCTATATCGATGACATCTTGATCTTTACCAAGACAGATGACATAAAGGAACATGCCAAAATAGTTCTCAAAGTCCTCTCACGCCTAGAAGAGAATGACCTATTCGTCAAACCGGAAAAGTGTCACTTTCACACCAAAGAAGTTGAATTCCTGGGCATGACAATAACTCCACAAGGTATCAAAATGGATGATGACAAAGTCAAGGCAATTACCGAATGGCCAATTCCGACTACAGTCCGAGGAGTTAGAAGCTTCTTAGGATTAGCAAACTTTTATCGCCGCTTCATCCAGGATTATGCGCAAGTCGCACGACCCCTGAATGATCTTACCAAGAAAGACACTCCTTTCTCATGGAAGGAACCACAACAAGAAGCGTTTGACACGCTAAAAAGGAAATTTACCACGGCTCCCATTCTTGCATTCCCAGACAATGACAAGAAATTCCGCCTAGAAACCGACGCATCTAATTTTGCAACTGGTGCCGTTCTATCTATAGAACAAGATGGCATATGGCATCCTGTCACATTCTCATCACACTCCATGTCTCCAGAAGAACGTAACTACCCAATTGCAGACAAGGAAATGCTGAGCGTTATCCGAAGTCTAGAACAATGGAGACATTATCTAGAAGGTGCAAAACAGGAATTTGAAATATGGAACGATCACGCAAACCTTCAATGGTTTATGCAACGGCAAGATCTAAACAGACGACAAGCCAGATGGTCACAATACCTCTCTCGTTTCAATTTCAAATGGATCCATAAAGCCGGATCACAAATGGGAAAAGCCGATGCTCTCTCTCGAAGAGAAGATCACGCAAAAGGAATTGAAGATGACAATAAGCAAGTCTTAGTCATCCCTCCAGAACGAATAGCCGCTACATCAGTGCACATAGCCACAGATAATGACGACATTCTAGAAAAGATAAAGAAAGCAACATGGAAAGTTCGCGAATCAGAAGCCATTAAGCTTTGCAAGCAACATGGCATCTGCACAGAAAAGGACGAACTTCTCTATGACAAGAAAAATCGGATCTTCGTGCCGAATGATCAGGATCTTCGCATGGAAATTATACATCTACATCATGACATTCCTGTAGCTGGACATCCAGGAATAGATCGAACCCTAGAACTGCTACAGCGTAGCTATACCTGGCCTGGAATGCCCACACTTGTCAAAGATTACGTATCTCGTTGCGATAGATGCGCACGTTTCAAAGGCATCAATACTGCACCTGCTGGAAAGTTACTACCATTGGAAATTCCGGATCTTCCATGGGAACACATCAGTGCAGATTTCATGACAGATTTCCCTGAATCAAATGGATTCGACTCAATCCTAGTGGTTGTTGACCGACTCTCCAAAGAAGTCGAATTCATCCCCTGCACTAAATCTGTCAATGCCCTACAAACAGCTAGACTGTATCTCACACACGTATGGAAGGATCACGGACTTCCCAAAACAATAGTTTCGGACCGAGGTCCACAATTCGCATCACAAGTCATGAAGGACTTATGCAAACGCCTTGGCATAACGCCTAAACTCTCTACCGCACGTCATCCGCAAACAGATGGACAAACAGAACGTATGAATAGAGATCTACAACAATATCTCCGACTATTTACCGCTGAAAAACAACAAGAATGGTCAGAATGGTTACCCATTGCGCAATTCTCGTATAACTCGAAAAAGCAAACATCTACACAGAAAACCCCATTTAGCATTACTCACACATATGAACCAAAAATAGGAATAGAAAACCACACAACTAAAGCACCCGCTGCTTCTTTACTCGCTGATGAAATCGAACAAACTCTAAAAGAAACAAAAGAAAATCTAGAAAAGGCACAAAAACATATGAAAATCCAAGCAGATAAACATAGATCAGAAGCTCCGCAATACAAACTAGGAGACAAGGTTTGGCTAAGCACAGATGGCCTAAAACTCCCACGACCTTCAAAGAAGCTCTCGGAGAAATGGTTAGGACCATACGAAATTATTAGCTTCAAAGGAAGCAATGCAATTGAACTCCGACTCCCACGCACCATGAGAGTGCACAACGTGTTCAATATAGCCAAAGTCAAACCTTACAAGGAACGACTACCTGGACAGAAAGCTGACAAACCAGGGCCAGTGCTAGTCACCGAAGATCGAGATGATGAATACGAAGTTGACTACATAGTAGACTCCAGATTGAGAGGAAAACGACTCGAATTCCTAATTCATTGGAAAGGATACGACGAGACAGATAGAACGTGGGAACCCCGATCGAATCTCGCTAACGCGCCGGACGCAATAAAAGAATTCTATAAAAAGAATCCATCGGCTCCCCGTCTGCTCCGCATGACTCAGGTTGCTTTCGAAAAGCTGTTCCAACCTTACGAAAACTTCACAGCAACTGCTGCGGAGGACAGCTTATATAATCATCATGAAGCAGTATAAAAGACTCGCTGTTCCAACCTGAACAAACCAGAAATCGCCTCTCCTCCCAGTCATTAGTCGAGCCTCGCTCCTAATACCTCTTCAAGCAACTTCAATCACCACCCCCACAACCCCACCACCACCCTTCATGTCTGCCTTCCCCAACTCCTTCACCCAATTCCACGCCAACGCCATCATCGATGACTATCTTGCCAACCACGCCAACGTCGGCAACATCGACACACCAGCTCGCCCCACTCCCCTGGCACCCGTGCCGTGGTCATGGATCGACTTCGGTCTCCTGATCACCTATATGGTGTCGATCTTTACGCTCTGTGTTGTTCTCATCGAGAACAGCACATTGTTCGTTTCAGGCATCTTTACCCTTGGGAGTATAATCGCATTCTTCTTAGGGCTTATGATTTGGTCGTACGTGCGTGGCTCCATCCAGGACGGCAAGGGGATAACATTAGAAATAATGCGCGACAACACTAATGGTCGCACTACTTTCAAGGGATTCAGCATCACCATGCCCGACAAGTACCTGATCGAGCAAGAGGGTTACAACTACGAAGTCTACTCTCGCGACTTCAGAGCTAGAGAAAAAGAGCAACACGACGCTCTTATGGAACGTACCCTCCCAACTCGACAGAAAAATGAGGCAGAGGCTGAAAACATCAATGCCTGGGCTGGCTTCCCAACATGGAGCGAAGCTGGAGATGTGGCAGATGAAGAAAATGGTAATGACAATGCTACTGTTCATAGTGACACCAATCTCACTACTGCCAACAGCTTCATAGCAGTCTACAATTTCGAGGCATAACGAAAGAAAGGTCGTGATTGCCTGGAATGCAATCCATAGAGAGGGGGTAGTGTTACAAACGGTACATTTCTTACCTTTCTTATGCTACACTTTTACCTACTTCACTACGCTTTCACTTGACTCAGCTTTACTTTTGGACTTAGTCGAATATCTTGTACAATAGTCACGTGACTTGATCACGTGACCTGATCACATGACACTTGTCACGTGACACGGACCATCTTTCCGCTTACTCATACATGCTTACTCTTGCTTACTCATTCCTGATTACTTTTCTTACTAAGATTGCTGCGCCGCAGTCAATCCTTACTCATCATTTCTATTGTTCTTACTCAGCTTACTGCGCAAGGCTGTGTTTGCTGCGCATTGCTGTACGCTCTACTTATGCTATTGGCTAGTAGTTAAGGTTCATACCAAATAGGTACAAACACACCAATAGTATATAAACCAGGAGTCTGAAGGGCGTCCCCCTCAGTCTTGTTCTCCTGGAGTTCTCCTCATCAGCTCTCCACTTGCCTGACTACCCTGTTGTTCTGACTCAAGCACTTCAGCGCTCTAGGTGAGTTGTTGAGTGTTTCAGTAATAGGCTCGTTAATGTACCTGATGATAGGCACACGCCTGGACATTGCTTATGCAGTTATCCAACTTGCTAGGCATTCAGCTAACCCCACTGAGGATCACCTCAATAAGGCACTATATGTATGCCATTACCTCACTGGTTCTAGAAACTATGCTTTGGTTTATAAAGGGAAACCCGGCCAAGGGCTATTAGCTTTTTCAGATTCGGATTGGGGCCAAGACCCTAATACCAGACACTCGCAGTCAGGATATTTCCTGAAACCACGGAAGATGCTTTCCTCTGGAAATCACATTTACAAGATTCTGTCGCATGCTCTTCCACTGATGCGGAATTTCAATCGCTTAGTGATGCTAGCCGGGAAATCGAATGGATCCGACATATGCTTGAAGAACTCGGTTGCCCCATTAGGAGGCCTATACTATTATGCGCTGACAATCAGGGGGCTATTCATATAGCATCCAACCCCTTAATCTCCAGCATGTCCAAACATATTGAAGTCCGTTACTTCTATGTATGAAAACTTGTCTTGGACACCAAGGAAGTAGAGCTCATGTATATCGAGGGATCTGACAACCCCGCCGATATGTTCACCAAGAACCTTGGACACGTCAAGTTCAAGCAATATCGCTCACAACTTGGACTGGAGTTTTACATAGACTGATCTTACCGCCCTACTGGCTGTGCGGAAGCCTCTTCTACATCTAAAATACTAATGGTACATTAGATGAGGGGGAGTGTTGAACGATAAACATAGTTAGTACTAATAATAGTTCTAGTAGTTAGTTCGACACAGCCAACAGGCCATAAGTACAACTCAGTTGAACTGAGTTTGAATAGACTCTTGTCTTTCTACATCCACCAGCGCTACTCGCTACTCTCGCAGCTCCTAAGCTCAACCCTTCTCCTAGCAATCAGGTATGCAGTAGAATTTCCTCTGCCCTCAGACTAGTTGTCTCCTCTTTGAGGACACTGGTTTAACAACCTATACAAAAAGGTGAACAATAAATTAGGGTTGTTGGAGGAAATATACTTTTTGTACTTGTGTTTATTCCAGGCCCTTGTGATGGTGAGAGTGTAGGTCACCCGGTACCTGACGGACATGTGGTTCAAATGCTAAATTGTCTTGCTGTTGGTCGATCGCGTTTCGGCTCGTTTCAATTCGCTCTGTAAGATGTTCATTGCATTGATCTTTGCGCTGCAGTGACCATCGTTCAATGCGTCTTCCGTTGCTTGACCGTTCAATATCTGTGTCACTTCAGGGGACCTACCATCTGCATCTCGAAATTATGCATCGTGCATCACTAAACTCTACCCTGGTGTCCCAAAACGTTTGCGCCAGCAAATTCATGCCTACCCGTCGTGTAGTTTTCTGAGTTCTCTGAAACTGATCACACAATCGCTCTCATTGGTCATTTTGCCTGAGTTGTGCGGATTCTGTTGTTTCTCGATACGGTTCTTTGTCTTCATCGATCTGTTGGGCACGATGGTACGTATGCACCTCATTTTCATGTCTGTGTGCCAATGGACATGGTGCAGATTCTTCCAGCCACCGTCGTTTATTTGAGTACAAGATGTCTTCACCGTACGCTTGGTTGATCGTCGCGGTCGCTACCGGGACCAGTTCCCTTCCTTTGCTCTCGATTGTCATGTTGGGAGTGACATACGGTCTACAGGTGAAGCTCGGTGCTCGCATTTCAGCGATGCTAGAACTAACTTTGGTGTAGGCATTGATCTTCATCATCAAACAAGAATTCATGCTCGCGGGATATGTCTTCTTTCCTAAGTACAGTCCTACGTGTATGACTCGTTCTGGTTTCTTTCAACAGGTGCCCGATGTCCAGTCTTTTCCTCCCAATTTATTCCTTGTGGTGTGTGGACGATTTCTCTTGGGTAACACTTGTGACGTCATTGACGACGACGAACGGTTCAACGAGTCGATGATTCCCCTCAAGAAATTCAGCGGTACGTACTTCCATTGCTTAATATGTCTCCATCTGACTGCTGAGGCACGCAACAACTTTCTCAAGCTCACGCAGCTCGTCCTTCAATTTATGAAGCCATCCACATCATCATTCTCCCTTATGACCTCTTCTGCATACTCCGTGCCCTAACAGATTCAGTATCCAGGGATGCTTGAATTTTTCCGCGTTTTGTGACACCAGTATATCTGCCCATCAAGATGAATCCTAATCATTTGACCACTGAGGCAGCATTCTTCCTCTACTCTTTCAGCTTTTTGACCCGTTATATTCATAGCCGTGGGTCCTGGTCGTCGTCGCAATATCACCATACACATACCAATCGACATTCTTTCTTCACTTCATTTGCCTTCTCTTCCTTTGACATTCCTGCGGCACGCTCTTATCAGCGAAGGCAGGTGTTGCGAGGAACTCACCGCGATAGTCCAGCGACAGGTCGAGAGGTGGTCATATCACGACAGCAAACGACGGTTCACCTCGAAGACGAACATGGACCGCATGCGCAGCATGCTTCTCAACCGCTCGTTCAGTTTCAGGGAGGTGAAGGTCGTCACCTCTCTGGTCCCGGTACTCCTGAGCCATCTGAAGCACGAAGGGACAGGGATCATCACAGCAGGGAATCAAACAAGATGGTGGAAGAATCAAAGGGACCAGGAGCAAACGGGCGAGTCTTGGGCCAGACGTGCGAGTCTTGAGCCAGACGTGCGAGGCGAAGGTGACGAGGACTGGCCCAGGGACAATGACGAGCACAGGGATGACGATGAACATGGGGATGTTGATGAGCACGCGGACAACGACAACGACAATCAGGTCGGTCGTTTCTCTCTCATTTCATCTTGAACTTTTTTGTCTTTCCCTTCGCATCGGTGCTGTTGTCTGCCAATAGGATTAATTCGCTCACTCAGGCCTGCTCACCGCAGCCAAACGCCATCGAGAGCATCGAGGTGGACGTCTACGCGACGTTCATTTCCCCTGGTATGGAGGTCCAGCGGAATGCCTTTTCAGTCAAAGTCTCACGTGTTGGACCGGTCAACTCACTCATGTACGAGTGGCAGATGGACACTGACACCCAGCAGCTGATCGAGCGATTGGCGACGCAGGTCCCCCAGCTGTCAGGTTTGCTCTCCATTGTCAAGCTGCGCTGGACTACTCAACAGGACCTCTTCGGAGACAGGTGCTCTGCGACAGTATGGCCGCGCAATTTCGTTGGTGCGTCTGTGCAGTCACACAGTGCACTCAACACTTCCTCCTCATTGCATCCGTTCGCTCGTGTCCAGGATCGCTTGTGGAGGATGGTGAGTGGTGGTGGATGGTCTGGGAATATGTCGTCTTCGCTAGCCATGTTGCGCTGACATTTCTTTTCAACTCCCTTCCTCAATCGCTCGAACCTGCTTGATTGTGTTGACCTTCTCTCCCCCTCGACTGACGCAGTTCCATCGTTCTACCCCTCATCCTGCTCATTTCCGAGCCTTCTATGATACTCCTCATTGATCTCGCCGTACATGTATGATCATGTACAAAGTGTCCGTTCTGGTTTTCTGTATGGACTGACTTGAATAGCTTGGGCGTCACTGGAGTCAACGTCCGGCTTGTTTGCGCGTACAGTGAGTGTTCCAGATCACTTTCCTTCATCGTCATTCCCTCCCGTAGCCTCTACTTGCCTTTTCTATGTTTCCTGCACGCTTGAATCAACGGTATCGATGGTTTCTCTATTGACTTCAATTTTCCTACCCTAATTGACCTGTGTGACCTGCGGATCGTCTGGGGACACGGTGAATGCTCCTCGTCAACATTCTTCATCATTACACACTCGCACAACATCTACATAATCCCTCAACACATCTGACGTGCTCATTTCAACCAGGTTTGACCATCCCTTCAACAACTTTGACCTACGCACCCTCAGTAGTTCCATACTCATTCAGAGTGCTGCCAGGTGGTTATGGGGGACTCTTTTGGTCATGTATTGTTGTGGCTGGATATGTCTCTAGCAGCATTCAACACATTTCACTCAGTGGGAGAATTCTTTGATCCACTAATGTCATTTAGTAGATCATTGGACTTATCTCAGGCTAGTGAGTACATATTGTCGGGTATGTTACTAACCATGTACCTCAATGGGGTCCCCTTTATCTCCTCTTCCGAAGTCCATGGGAATGATGAAGGGCAGCATAAAGCATCTCGCAAAGATTATCCCAGACGACCACAACTTAGTATCAAAGCCGGATCTCGAAATCACAAAAGCGAAGAAATCAATGCTTAGTAGCAAGCTACATCAACAAAAGCGCCAAGAGAAAAACAAGTAATAGATCAAGTCCGTTACGTCCACGACCACCTTCTCCGAGATCATTTAGAAAAAAAAATTCACGAACAACATTAATAAAACCGGGGAGCAACAAAGTCAGTTTTATGTACCCCAGGCCTTTTAGTCCACGAGTATACAGTATGGTCGATGACATATCGTACGTATAGCATCGGGTGCTTGAACGTGAATGGATCTAGGCGAAGAAAGCCATTGCGAAGGCGACACCAGCGAAACCGGCAATGGCTGATACACCAAGGGCCACACCGCCGTTAGTAGTGCCGGAGCCAGCTCCCGAACCGGACGAGGAACCAGAGCCACTCGATCCCGAACCGGGTGCAGATAAACAGTCATAATGATAATGTCGGTCAACCCGCAAACTCTTGCGAAGGTACAATAAAAAGAACTCAGAAGTAGCAGAAGCAGGCGAGGACGTCGTTGCTGCTGGAACACTAGCAGAGTACAGGTCTGTGCTTGAGTACTGAACACAGTTGGAGGATGCTGGCACCGTAGCAGTGTACGGCACGCTAAGAGTACCAGTGTAGGGTTGCGTGTAGGTGAGAGTTTGACCGCCAGAAGTGTAAACCCCGACGGGGTACTCGGGGGCATCTCCATCACAAACTTCGAATACGCCATTCTGCGCATTGTTGGGCATATTGTATGAGCAACCCAATTCATCGTAAATGTTCTGGCAGTACTGGTCTTGATCGGCTTGGCTGCTGCTAGGGTCACAGATCTTGATACAAAAGATATCGCTGCCAATGAAACTGTTCCAGTCGATGATCTGTGTATAGGTGTTGTTGTCTGTGTTGTTCCCAGGATACGCGTTGGAGTACATCAAACCACCGAGAGGGTTGCCACGGTACATGATCAAAACATCAGTATCAAGGACAATATCATACCAGATGCAGAGTGAGGGAAGCCAAGAGCGATTTTTTCCTCAGGAGAAAAAACACTTGGCATGGATGACAGAGATGTACAAAAAAACGCAATGAAAGCGCTACTCACGAGATCCGCACCGTGGGGATCAAGCTCTCCTCCGTAGTCACCAGCTGCGATGTTGACCTGAGTCTGATCGAGGAAGCCAGCGATCTGAATGTAATAGGGTGTCTTGATGAGCTGCGCACCCGTGAGAGCACCGGGAGGGATAATACGAGTGCCGTGGCCTTCCTTAGTGCACCATGCGACTTCCTCTTGCTCAGTGTCAGCAATGGTGGAGTTCGGGGCAGGTGGAGCCCAGAGACAGAAGTCATCAATATGGTTGACGAATGAAGTTTGGCACATCGACTCCTGGTTCTGAGTCGTCGAGTTACAGATGTTATATCCGACCTGCGGGCCACGGATGGCATCGGTGACATAGTCAACTTGGTAAGGGATGCCACCAGGATACGAGTAATGTTTGTCGACGAGTGGGGTTGGATCTGCGGGGTCGATTTGGGCGAGCGCAAACCGCGTTGTGATAGCGAGGGTAAGGAACGTGGCAAGAGCGGTACGAGACATAGTGTTTATGTTCTCTGGATTCAAGAAGCTTGTTTAAAAGGTAGTAAAGCACTGAACGACAAAGTCGAAGGGCTGGAAAAGACCAAGTGAGGGATAGGTTAGGTTGGGGAGCGACCACTCAAAGGTAAGGTGAGAGAAGAAAACAAACGATGATGGAAGACAGAAGGGGAAAGAACGCTCCACCTTATATACGCTCGTAAAAATAGGCCTGTCCACGTCGTCCGTTGTTCAGGTCCAAGAATACCCATCATAACAAAAATAGCATGCAACTGCTAGGTCGGCTCACTCCGACTGCCGCTGCCTGCTGACGCGAATGGGTAATGCGCCAAATTTAGACTGGTGGCTTGACCGCAGAGCTCTCGCTGCAGATACCCAACGACGGCGGTGGTATCGACAATCAACAAATCAACAAGACAGATGGGACTTTGGATTCTTCATCGGCACCGTACGCAATGCTGGACAAACTCACAGAGCTGAATAGCTCTCATGAATTCATGAAACTTATGTTGTCACCACGGGACTCGTACGCTAAATTCAATAGCCGAAGCTTCCATTAGAACAAAACAAAACGGGAGATAGAAAACATGCCAACTTGTTCCTGTCACCGTCAAGTAACGACGTCCACCATTGTACACAAAGCTGTGCAACAAACAAGTAAGTAGGAGTGATGTCAAACATTCACGCCGTAGACGTGTAAAGCAAGATAACTCGTTCAAGCGAAGATGTGTTCGCCAATCACGAACCTGAAGGGAACTAACAGCGATAACCGGTATCAGAGTCACGGCGATCGTCATGATGTGCTATTGCAGCCAGGACCAGAGCCTGACTTGCCTTCGAAGGGTAACCTGAGCCAGAGCTATCGGAACTACTGGAGGAACCAGTACGCCGGAAGGTGGTGGTGACGACGTCGGTATCGAGAGCTAAGTGAGTCTAACTGTTATAATCGTCAGTATCGGGAACCTTTAACGTTAAGGTACCCTCCTGAACATTGATGTAAGCGCAACTAACATGATGGGAATGATTCTTGCAGTTCTGTTCAACGGAGTTGTTCGGATCGCACTGATCTTGACAGCATCAGGCATCGACAATGACAACGACCATTTCTTGTTCTGAAAGGAATAACCTGACATTATCATAGTATTCATCACGTTGTCAATAATCCGCTCGGATTATAGTTCTCTTTCTCTTCTAGCTTTAGCTGCCTGACAGGTTATAAACTCCATAGCCTTTCCTAGGACATCAAACTGTTGAGCAACCCCGGCTTCACAGAGTTTAATGTGGCACAGCTCTCCAGATTAACTTCCTTGTCTTGTTATTTCTTCTCAAACGTCGTACACTGCACATCTGACGAACAACGTCGAAAATAAATATTGCGACAACTGCGAATCATGGAGTGGCAAATGTCGATACCCTGTCCCGATATCATCAGCATCAGCATCATCAAAGAGCACGGCGAAGGAATGAACGAAAGAAACACTCACCCATGGCCAAACTCTTCAAACTCGCACAGTACACCCCAATCGGCTCCCCGTCCGATTCACCATCCCGTTGGACGGTGAACTTTACAAAGACAAGTTCTCGCATGTCGCCTACGCATTCAAACGGCAGACGGAGCATTTCTTGCCAGACGGGATTAAACCCGTTGTGTTTCACAGCGCTTGTGCGAAGTGACGTCACCGTGCGGGTGCTGTGAGAATTAGAGTGGCTTGATGAAGACGAGGACGAAGTGACCGATGATATGGAGGATGAAGGGGAAAGGAAGGTGGAAGAAGTGCTCGGATGAACCCAATCAGGTGTATATATCGACACTTCGACATACGGATCGACATGTTTATCCATAATCTCGTGCCCCATCGCGTCCTTTGGGCGTGGTAATTGCTGAGCCGAAATGACCTTTGAGGACAAAGGTACGCGGTCACCAAATGAAAAAAAAGGGGGGAAACGAGAGAACCGATACGTACAGTAACTTCCAAATAATGTTGCGTATGGAGATGAAGATGTTCTTTCTCGGACTTGCGATGGTCCTCTGACTTTCGTAGGGCAGCCGGTTTGAGGACATAACCAGCCCTCCCGTTCCTCTGGAACATCGCATGATTGATCATGTAACCCAGATCAAACGTCTGCCAGTTGAGAGCCACCAATTGGGCTCCAGTCGCCCAAAACCGATGCGGAAGGTAGTTTGACGAGCTTACTCTCATCCCTTTAGGGTATACCCTCACCAAGTGACTCTTGGTGTGCTTGATGAGATCATCGGGGCCCTGCTTGATGATCTTATTGATCGTCGTCTCGGAGAGAGAAAAAAGATGTTCAGGAGCGTAATGTTCTTTTTTGTTGAGCCCTCGACACTTCACACCAACCGTATACACGAGCAATGCGACAAGCGCAGGAGACATCTTCACCTTGTTCTCGTGCTTCGTCTCCGTCTTCGCGCCATGCTCGATAACAGCCGTTCCCGCTGCAGTGGTCACACCAACAAAGACCGCAGTGGCGGATACATCTCGCTCGGGGGATGAACGACGACCACGAACGCGATTGAACACATTACGCGCTTTGCGGAACTCCTCTTTCAATTCTGTTGTTTTCATCGGCGGGACGCTCAGGCAAGCGTCACGTGAATATGTCGAAATGGCGAAATTACCTTTAACGGCTTCCATCTCTCGTAGCTTCATTTTCTTTAGCTCGTCTCTGACCTCGTGAATCCCGTCTGTATCAGAAGCTGAAGCTTCGGTGGAGGAGTCGGCGTCTAGCGTAAGGTCTCTGGGTTGGAGAGATTCGCTCGTGGAGACGTACAGATTCTTTGCCTGGCAAAGAACGTAGTTTAGCGAAAACGAATTCAATCACGCGGTGTGAAAATAACAAACCTTGAGCAACACTCTTCCCTTTAGGTCCTCGGGACTCGGCAACTTGCCACCATCCAACGGTCTTCCTTCCAAAGGTGCGCTGACCAAGGCACCCCCGAATACCTCGTGCATAATATTGGCTAGCATCTCTTGTTGAGTAACGGAACAATGAATCTCAGCAGAGATGATGACGGGATAAGGAGTGGTTACGAAGGCATACTTGATAATCGCCTCGCAGACTTCGCGCGCAGACACCTTGGAAGTTAATGTACCGCCATGGTATACCACAGGCCCTTGTTCTCCGTCGTAAATGTCCAATTCGACACTACGACAACTATGGAGGAGAGCCCGAATGTACCCTTCGATGGTACTGTCCCCGACGAGCTGATGACCGACAAGGTATGTGTTGTGAGACGAAGAAATGAAGTAGTCAGACATGGGGTAGGTCATAGGTTCATTGACCTTTCCACTCTGATCGGCGAAAGCGGAGTTGTCGGAAGACAAGAGAAATGCAGTGAAAGCGTCCAACGTCATGGAAAGGGTTGCGATCTCTGCAGTAGACGGCGCGCCCAGCCCGTCTATCGTCTTCGCGCAGAATCGTATGAAGAGGTCTTCGAGTTCCGCTTGCGAAAGAGTGGACTGTTGTGTCTCACGCATGAAGCGTTCAAAGGTGTTAAACGTCAGCTTTCCCCCATCCATAGCACACAACTTCTTGTGCAGGACATCAAGCTCTGGACGCGCTTTGAGTAACTTGACGAACATCTGAAAATCCGCAAAATCGAGGTAATGGCGATTCTGAGAATCCGCGTTCTTGAAGAGGCGCATCAGGTCCTCCTGGGAAGAGTTGATGTTTAATCGCCGACACAACTTCTCTACCTGCTCGAAGGAGAGTCGCTCCTCGTCTTGCTCGTTGGATGACTTCCAACACTGTTTTATCCAAACGGCCTGCCGAATGTCTTCGTGTCCGAGCCCTGCCATTAACTCCTGTCTTATTGCATATAGTTTCCGCAGGGTGATATCCCATAGGTGAAATGCGTCGGGTGACGACGCGATGAGATGAAGGGTCTTGTATTGACCGTCTAGCACATAGATGATAGTGATCCAGCGATCCTCATACTGTTGAGCGAGCTGGAACTGTTGACGATAATATCTCGCATCCGATCCGGATCTGAGTTCTTTGATACTCTCGATAGGAATGATTCTAAGTTTTTTTGACTCCCAGATGATCTGCCCCTGATCAGCGTCTAGCTTGAAGATGTAACTTTTCTGAGACTTCGCAGAGACCTTGGTCATCGGAACGCCTTGTTGTAGCAGCGCAGGCACCGGAATCTCTGCAGGATGTCGCGTCGTCTTGCTTCCATGTCCAATATTTCCGTTGGTATTGAGCTTGTCAATCAGTTCTGCCTTCATGTCCGGGATTTCCTGATCCCGTGTAGGGCTCGTGTTGGTAACGAAAATAAACGAGGGCGTATCAACTGAAACGCGTGCATGAGCAGTAGGTCCATAAGCCAATGACTGATGCGCGTTCTCTCCATCCTTGACAAGGACTTGCCTAATCTGGGCATGGCTGACAACCTCGCTCAGGATACGACTCTGACTCGAACTATGCGGTCGGCGGAGTGACTCTGAACGACTTCGTCCAAGTGTGGTCGCTGTCACTCGGGATATATGGTGGGTGATGGACTTGCGAAGGTTGTTGTTACCGTCACGACTACGTGCGTCTTTGTCCGTTTGGTCGTTCCCCATGACAATAAGGGTTTCTTTCGCGGGCTTGCCATGGCTGTTAAGGAGTACTGAGGCGCGTCGCAGAACAGGGGTGGGTAAGTTGTCGAGATTGAATCTGTCCGCCATTGTTATGGGGCCAGGAAGGCCTTTCCCCCTGGAACCGACTGAACACGGTCGTTAACGTTAAATAGCGATATAGGCGCCAGGACAGTGCAGGTGCAAAGCACAGGGAAAAGAGCGGTTGAGAACCGTATCGCATGTTTTTACCTCCGTGCTGCGCCTGAGTCATATTGACCGAATTTTGGCAAACGTCATGGTACGACACCATGGATTCCTGTGCACTCAGAGCACACCAGGGAATCTGAATCCGGATTTGCTCTATGATAGTATGTACCGCCTCACCATCAGATCATCAATCGCTACACAAAGTCTATCATCATCCGAGGAGCAGGAACAGTCTAAGGCTAATAGATTATATTCTACAGAACAGGTGAAAGATGTAAGGCTACAAATATGACTGTCAATGTCAATGTGGTCTAGCAAGGTATCGAAAATCAGATGAAATAATCAACTTAACGTAAGTCAGCATAGACCTCTGCCATCCAGTGCTCATCACGAACGTTCCAAACCGCAGTAAGCACCAAGCGCTCAAAGCCGAGGCCACCACTACCCAACTGCCAAGGGGTTGTCATTGAATGCGTCTGACCTGTGGTTTGCTGACCAAGCCGATGAGATGAGAGACTGGAAAGAAATCAAGGAAGCGTCACAACTCACAGCAAGAACATACTCTGAGAAGACGCGTGCGATTTGGAACGCGAGTTGACCTCGTGTCACAGGGCCAGCGGATGTAAATAGATCAAGAGGGTAAGTCCACTCCACGTGCTCATAACTCGGCCACTAATATACCACAGGGCCTGTCAGAGCGACGCGGAAATGATAGGAAACACACAGGATGTTACCGTTATGTTCAAAAAAACTTGGCTGATTCCGAGAGAACCGGCCATGAGATATCCCACTGGTTCATTGGCATCCACGATCATACGCTCCAGAGCACTACCAGATCGTACGACCAGTTCTCGCATAGGTACACCGAGACCACGGCTAGCAGCACCGATTAAATCAAAAGTGATTGGCACACAAGGTGCGGACCGACGGGGCTTGGAGACGAGTTTAAGTGGTGGTGTCTGTGGGATACGCTTGTAAGATGAAGGTATTGATGTGGGGAATGGCGGCTGCATCGGAGGATTGGCATGGCAAAGAGCAGTGTAGGGGGAGTGGATGACTGCAGGTACGGGTGCGTGAAGAGGATTGATGTAGTGGGTCATGCTGCAAGCAATGAGACGGGCTCAACTATGGAGGGGACGTACCATGATTTATATCTATCGGATATGCATATGGATCGTGACGGCGACAAAGGATGAAAGGCTTTGAGTGTATTATATGTATTTTGGACCGGCATTTTCGTCATAGGCGGTCCTTGCGTTTCTATTTTGCCGACGGGTCTGCCGTTCGTAACTATCGAACTCGTGGGAATCAAGTCTGAATGTCCTCGAGCCATCTTGCGATTGAATCAATTGCCATAGCTTAATGTTATGTTTTCGAATACCTTGGCTGAATATTCTGCATCATGGCCCATTCGAATATTCATATGGACTCTTCTGCAGTCTGGTTACCTGACCATCCCAGGGAATTCGACGATATTTGCAAGAACAATAGCCCACTTTCTTCTATCCCTTCGCAGCCGTATGTTTTCCTTCGCATCGGCACAACGAAGATTCTACATGATGCGGCCGTCGATCTTTGGACAAGCGGCAGTGGTTCTCATACATCCCTCTACTCCTCACGCAATTCCTCGGAATACCAGACGCCTTTTACGACTGGTAAGTATTCGACTCGACTCAATCATCTATGTCTCTCCAACTACGAGCGTATAGTGTTCCCGTGCGTATAGAGTGCGGCGGGGAGCAATTTCAATTAGTTGTGCGATGCTTCTGTTGTGATTTCGCTTCTTACACCGCATCGCAGCTGCAGAATCCAGATAGCAACACCTTTCGCTTCCCTGATTTCGAAGTATCTATTCCGCAGGTCGAGCCAGTCTCCCACCCCGACGATAATGCATCTATTAACTTCGAGCACCATATTCGTAGAAAGAGCACAGAGTCAACATTTCTATGGAGCGACGTTTCCACAGGGTGGTCTCATCAAGCTGATAACCACCTATTCGCCTGAACTGCATATGCATTGCGCCCAACGCCGAATACCTTGTGATTTCTCCGCGGGGCGCGCTTCTTGGAGATAATAGCAGGGAGACGTCGTTACCTCAGTCTCCAGCTTCCTATAAGGTGGGTATGTCGAGTTCGAAGATCACGTTGCCTGGTAATGACAGCGTCCTGGTAAACATAATGAAATTTATCCGGGTTATGTACCCTATTACAGTTATTAGTATGTATGTCCTATTGTGCAAGACGGTCATCCATACCCTTCATGATCATCGTGTAGCGTTGTGATTTTGAATCTTAATATCTACAGTTATCACTTTTCTTATTTGTTCTAATTTGTTTTCGTGTTGCTTTTTGTTGTCAATTTGCAACTTCCCACCGATTTTGCTAGGGGTTTTGACATCCGTGATGGTTCAGACGCGCTCTGCCACAAAGAAGGTACGGTATAGAAGTAGATAAGATTCTTGTCCCCTCATTGACGCTGTCATCGACCAGGAACTTCCTGCCGCGAACGATGGCAATGTGCAACAGCGCACTATGTCGAAGCGAGCCAAGTCGGGCCGTACCAACCCCGCCCCGCAGAAAGCAGCCTCAAGACGATCAACTAAACGTGGCAGACTGTCGATGCTTCCAGAGATGAATCTCGACGTTTTATGTCATATATTGAGCTACTTGCACCCTATGGATCTTCTGAACTTGGCCTGGTTGACCAAATCATTCCGCCAGTTTTTATTGTCAAAGTCCCACGCGTTTCTATGGATGGCTGCGCGCAAAGAAGTTGTCGGACTTCCAGAATGTCCTCCGGATCTCAGCGAGCCAGAGTACGCCCGTCTTGCCTTTTATCCGCATTGTCATGTATGTCTCGTAATATTTTCATCTCTTGCTTTGTTTCAACATAATCATGACGTCTATCACACAAGAATTGTGATCGAATCGTGCACACGGTATATTGGAACATACGGCGCAGGTACTGTTCCGTGTGTGGGGAGACGCGGTAAGTATCCGATGTCTAGGTCCACTGTCTAGCTGACTTTGCCATGATTATATTTACCATCGATAGGTTGCTTGGATCCCATCGCTATCACGCTAACGTAGCTCGATTCTTACCTTCCGAATATCTGAAATGGACATCAAAGAAGGGTGATGAATATGTTGATAAGGAACAGTACGATGTGCTTCACGAGGAATACCGCCAATTAGCCCCAGGTAAAGAGCAAGAATTTGCAACTCGACGACTCGAAATGCTGGCGAAAATCAAAGAGCATGCCAACCAATGCAAGCAATGGCTCTCTGGCGTGACTGCTGCCAGGGACAATGAGTTGTCCAAAGCAAGAGATGCAAGAAACCAAAACATCTTCTCTCGATTGAGAGATGCCGGATATGACCGTGAAGTTCGATGCTGGGGTGAAAATCACATCATTGAATCACGTCCCGAGGTTTTTCGTACCTCAAAGCGCCTCACTGACAAAGGTTCTACTTTCTATCTCGCCATGTTGATTTGCAGCATGACTGATGTTGATTGTTAGATTGGGAAGTGGTTCTTCAAAAACTGGAGCCGACGATGATCGAGTTGAGAGAGCGCAGACTGGAAAAAGAGGTTCATAAGCCACGACGGCAGCTACTGACCACCATTTACGATCTCTACCTCCAACATCCCGCGCCGGAGGGTAGCGCGGTCGACATGTTCCCTTCCACCGAAGACGTTTCTCACTTCACACCATTTGAGGCGATCCTTCAGCTCCCGGAGGATGAAATAGTTGACGCGACAACATTCAAGCCTGCATTTGACCAGTTACCTGCCCTAACGAAGAGGTGGAGGGAAGAAATCGATCTACGACTAGCCTCCTTGATCAACTTTGACAACCCTCTTGCGCCTAAATCACCTACTCAAGCGCCCTCGACGTGGCAAAACAAGTCTCCAGAAGAACTCCTTCGGCTAGCCTGTGCAGTCTTTGCGTTGAGATATTTCAATTTTCAATCATCTGAGACTCGCTTATTTACTTACCCCCACGTTCTTACGCAATCGTCTATCCTTTCCGACCCACAACAGGATAGACATCAGTGGTTTATTCCACCGTCGGTGCATTACACTGTTCGAAATTGGAGCTCCCTGGAAATGTTTCCTGGTGCTTTACATGTGATTCGCGCATGTGGTTTGGACCCGCGAACCGCAACGGTGGATGATATGGACAGCCTGAACCCTCGTTTGACATGCAACGTATGTCACCACTATACCACGGTTTTACATTGGAGATCTGCGATCCTACACGCTGCATATGTTTATCATGGTACAACACGCGACTCATGGACTGTCCTTGACAAAGAACTTCTACCCATGATTGAAGCTAAGGAGCAAGACTCCGTTCTTCCGGAAGAGTCACCTTCTCAAGTTTATTGTGCCTTGTGTCAGCGTCGGGCTCTCCCGCGGGTATACTCTCTTGGAGGCCATTTCCCTTCGCTGCCGATTCACTTGGGGACATTTCATGGTGTTAAGGACACGAACGCTCTGCAAGAAAACGTTCATTATATTGTTCCTCGCGATGGTTTAGAGACTTGTCGAAGGCGGAACCTCTACGTAAAGAAAAACAAGGAAGGAACTATTACCATCGATTGGAACATGTGGTGACAATAGGCCTGGCCATCTCTAGGCGGAGCTGAGTCGTAACGAGGACATTCGTTCAATGACACCTTCATTTGGGGTCCGATCAATTACTCTGTTTCGTTCACAACGTGTGTAGTCAAAAAGACTCGATGATAAAGAAGCTAAGATGCGCTGATTGACTCGTGATAAAGAAGCTAAGATGCACTGATTGACTCGTGAGTCGACCGATGCGACGTTGGGAACCTGAGATGTCAATGGTTTCACGTACGGTATGCCATGATGGAAGGTTCTTAGCAATTTAGCGAGATTCCGGTCGGATTGTACGACTACTCTGGTGTAAGAGTGGTAATATTCTGTGATGTGATAGATGAACGACACGATCACGAAGAACGACGGCTCCGAAAACCGTCCATCCTGAGAAAAGGCCAGAGCGATAAAAAAGGCATCGAGTCTCTTGGTGTGGTCACTAGCGGACGCTGATTGTCCGTGCATACTGAATCCCATCATCTGATCTCTTATAGGATAGTTGAACGCATCGAGTATCAACATTTAACGACGGTACGCTTGGACAAGGGTATTTAGGTATAACCACAAATTACATAACTTATATTTCCATTTATCCTAATTATTTCAATATTTGCGTAGGTCCTCCCCTGTAAGTCTGTTCAAGTTCAACATCCAGTGTCCACCATGGTTCAGACGCGCTCTGCCACATTAAAGAAGGGGCTCCCTCCCGCAAACGATCACGATGCACCGCCGCAAAAGCGTACCGCGTCGAAGAGAGCTAGGTTGGCTTGTGCTAACGACGGTCTGCAGAAAGCAGACTCACCAGAAGCACAGCCAAATAACCACGGTAGCATCTCAATGCTTCCAGAGATGAATTTCGACGTTTTATGTCATATATTGAGCTACTTGCACCCTATGGATCTTCTGAACATCGTTCCGCCAGTTTTTAATGACAAAGTCTCACGCGTTTCTATGGGTGAGCGCGCAAACAAGTTGCCGGACTTCCAGAATGTCCTCCGGATCTCAGCGAGCCAGGGTACGCCCACCTCGCTTTTTATCTACACTGTCATGTAAGTCTTGTATTACTGTTGTCTTTTTTCGTCTCCAACTAACTATGATGTTCATCGTGCAAGGGCTGTGATAAGAGTGTGGCTAAAGTATAGTGGAATATACGGCGCCGGTACTGTTCTGAATGTAGAGAGGAACGGTACGTGTCTAATGTGTCTAGGTTCGCTACTTTGCTGATTTTGCCGTGATTTTATTCGATGCTTATAGGTTGTTTTCATCTCATCGTTGTCTCGATAACGTGGCACGCTTCCTACCTTCCGAATATGAATATGTGATCTACGCCTCATGTGAGAACCCTTTTGTTTTCATTGTACCTGTACTCATATGACACCGTCTTCTGGGGAGGGAAGCTCGATATGTCGATAAGGCACAGTACGAAGTGCTTCTTGAGGAATATCGCCAATTAGCGCCTGATAAAGAACAAGAATTTGTAACTCAACGACTCAAAATGTTGGCGAAAATCAAAGAGCACGCTTGGCAATGCGAGAACTGGCTCCATGACGTTAACGTTGTCCGGGACAAGGTATTGTCCGAAGCGAGACAGGCAAGAAGGCAAAACATCTTCTCTCGACTGAAAAACGCCGGGTATGAACGTGAGGTTCGATATTGGCGTCCCGAGGTTTTTGATTCTTCGGAGCCCTTCACTGACGAAGGTTCTACTTCCTATCTCACCTGCAGACGTTCAGCAGGACTGACGTTGATCATTGGATTGGGAAGCAGCTCTTCCAAAACTGGAGTCGACGATGATCGAGTTGAGAAAGCGCAGACTGGAAAAAGAGGTTTACAAGCCACGACGGCAGCTACTGACCACTCTTTACGAACATTACATCCAACGTCCAGCACCGAATGGTAAAGCTGTGGACATACTCCCTTCCGTCGAGGACGTTCCCTACCTTGCATCATTCGAGGTGGTCATCCAACTTCCGGAGGATGAAACAGTTGACGCGACGACATTCGAACCCGTATTTGATCAGATGCCTGCCCTGACGAAGAGGTGGAGGGAAGGAGTTGATCTACGACTAGCATCCTGGATCAATAACAAGCTTTATGCGCCGAAATCGTCTACTCAAGCACCCTCGACGTGGGAAAATAAGTCACCAGAAGAGCTCCTCCGTCTCGCTTCTGCAGTCTTTGCGTTTGGTTATGAAGATTCCAGGTCCAAGAATCGCGTATCATTGTTTACTCACCCCCACATGCTTACTGAGTCGCCTATCCCTTCCAACCCAGCAGAAGATGCGCCTCGGTAGCCCAATCAACCGCCGGGACGCCAGACTGTTCGAAATTGCAGTTCCTTGTACGTTTTTCCCGGTGCTCAGTATGTGGTCAGTGCATGCGGTTTGGACCCGCGAACCGCAACGGTGGATGATATGGACCAACTGAACCCTCGTCTGACATGCAACATATGTCACCTCAGTATCTCGAGAGCCGAGGTTTTCCATTGGAGATCAGCAATCCTTCACGCCGCACATATCTACCACGATACAACACGCGACACATGGGCCGTTCTCAAAAGAGACCTTCTCCCTATGATCGAAGCGAAGGAACAAGCTTCGGTTCTCCCGGAAGAACCACCCCTCTCAAGTTTATTGTGCGATGTGTCAGCTTTGTGCTCTCCCAAGGATATACTCTCTAGAGGAAGACAACGAGTTGTCTCTGTTGTCGGACCATCTGGAGGAAGTTCATGGTGTTAAGGAGGAGGAGACGGGCGCGTTGCAGGAAAATGTGCATTACATCATTCCTCGAGGTGGTTTGGAGACCTGTCCACGTCGGCCTCTCTGGGTGAAGAAGACGAAGCAAGGAAGAGTCACGGTCGATTGGAAATGGCGTTAAGGGTCTGATCGACTCTGTCATTTCGTTCGCAATCTGCGCTGGCAAGACTTGAATGTGGAAGCTTTGACAATGCGAAACCTAAGATCCGACGCGTGTTGATGCTCTGGATGTCGTACTCCGATCGACCCCCGTTTAAACGTTGACGATGTTGGATAGAGTATTTGTAGCTAGGATTTTACTTGCGCCTGGTAGGCTGAAAGACGAATGAAGTGACGACATGTGTGGTCCCGCTTACTTGAGAATCCACCCCTACAACGCGATCTACTCAGACAGTTCAAGCAGTAAGAATAACAAGAACATGTTGATAGTTTGATCGTTTGGATACATGAAATAGAGACTAGAACGACATCTGAACAGGGAGAAGGATCAAGGAACGGGATGGAAACAACCATGAGGTAAGAGGAACAGTGGGTGAACAGAGCGTTAGCCAATAAAGAGACAAAAAAGCAAACACAGAGATGAAGAAGGTTGGATATACATCAACAGATATCGGCAAAAAAATCTGCGCTCACAGCACAAGGCGATTTCGTTTCAAGTGAGACCGGTGTTCGTAATCATACGGTGCAGGGGGGATTGGTCGAACGTTGGGTCGGATTAACTAAGAGAGAGGATGAGTTGGATGTTGGAGCGGGCTATGCACACGGATAAGTTACTTTGGAGGTGGCGTCGGTGGACCTAGAAGAAGCGCGTAGATTCAGCATCTCTTCTCACGACCAACGACCCGTCACTGGGCGAAGACTCACCAAACAAACCCGGGCGCGCAGCCGGCGTCATAGGTCTCGGCGACACAGGTCCCGGGGCGATCGTAGACGGTACGATCGCCGGATTGGCTACAAGTTCAAAACGGCATACATTATACACATTAGAGTACCATCGCACATAGTGCAGGACGAGGACTTACGCCTCCACTGTGCCCAAGCTGGCAGATTTGGTTTAGGCGCTTCGATGGCTGGAACAGGCGCGGGCGGTGGTGGCGCAGGTAAACTCTTGGGTGCTCGTTCGCGCCGTGTTGATTTGTGAACGACCTTCCAAGCTGGACGAGCTTGGACGGGTGGACCGTCTTCGATGGCGGGAGGGGTTGTGGGTGCTGGTGGAGGTGGTGTGGGTTCTTGAGGCTGAGAGGAATCAGTCACAGGATCGAGATGAGTAGAGATGAGTGAGGGTGGGAGAAGACTCGGAGGAAGGACTGCTTTACCTGAGGTGTCCAGTTGGGAGAGTATTCTCCTCCAGCGCCGTGCTTAGACTTGACAGCCATCAGCTCGGCAATTTCGCTAATTTACGTGCATACGCGCATATATGCGGATGATAGAGGGATCATGGATAAGTGAACAAACAGGACGAGTCGACGAGCATGGGTACGAGGTAGTGGAAGAACAGGGAAGCAAAGACTTTCAGCATGCACAACCAAGATGGGGGGAATGAATTGACGCACAATTGGAGCTGCCTGCGCTCATCCCTCAGTTTACCCACCTCTGCGAGAAGGATTCGAACCTCGCTCGCGAGTGCTTTGCTGAAATCGTTGAGGTACCTGTTACCCATGCGTCATCACCACACGCACACACGGCACATAAGATAAAACAGTCAGTAATTCGCTTAGACAAGGGAGGAGATCGCTTTGATAGGCGACGATGCTCACTTTGGAGGCGCTCCGTTGTAAGGATTGGGACTCTTGGTCGAGGACATTGGGTCGAAACTCGAAAGACACGGTTAGATGACGATAGCGATAAAAGCTTTAGGTTGTCAGTGTCAGCAATGCCGGAAGTGGTTTATTCGAGATTCGGATGTTAAAAGTGGTATTGCAATGAGTTGAAGAAAGCAAGAGAAGCTGTAGGGCGTCAAAGTCGTTGTCGTTGTCGTGTATGTACTTGGAACGTGATGGAACGAGGTTAATACCACGAGGCCAGTCGCAGGCTGTCCAAAACGGCACCGATGGTCGTCAACAAAGGTGTGTTTGACGCTTGGAAACTTGTATCGACAATCACAACGTCGAATGACAAAACGTGGTCACAATGAAAGTCTACCAAAGTCCATTGTTCTTTGCAGCCGCCGGGCGCTTCAAAGAGATTGATCATCACTTGACGATCACACGAGGTGCAAAGGAAACCAAGAGTCAATCCAACTAGTACTATACAGTAGATACGTGTACCGCAATAACTAGAGTAGGAAGAGAGAGATGAGATCTCCTAGGATGACACCGTACTCGTGGGCTGATACCGTGCCAATGCATCCTTGAGTGATACAAGGTCAAAAAATGAGGTGTCAAGCGGGCTTGAAGGGGGACAATTCGAAAGCGACGCAGTCGTAGTGACCGCTAGTGAGGGCGGATTTGTTGAAGCACTGGTAGTCTGCGTCACTAACTGAGTTTTGGCGGGCAGCTTCAAAGGAGGACCACCACATTGCTCAGCCAGCCATGCTTGCACAAGGGGATGATCACACGTTGGACGGTAATTGCACGCAGCGAATAGTTCTAGATGCCGGTAAAATACTGCGGTGGGATTGTATAGGGGTAGGGCTAGACAGATTTAGCATGGAGGCCATGAATTTCAACAGTTTCTGACATACCGGCCTCGAGAATAGAGTATGCCTGACGAGGGGAAATATTTCGCGAAGACATAACTGGTCATGTGAATGGTAAGACCAACCGCTTGCTTTAAGGGATGCTACTTACGATAAGCACAAACTATGATACAAGCCCTGAGCTCGACGCGGCATTGGACAAGCACCTGGCCACCATTCGCGATTGCATTGGCTATAAATTTACAAGTATTTGGAATGCCAAGCAGAAGTTCTTCTCGCGCGTGATTGGGAACGTCTATAAAGCAATGCTGGAACATGGACGGAATTGTGGGTTTCGGGAGTTGAGCAGATGAAATCGAAAGCAAGTGTGTCACTCCAAGGTCTAAGAGGAGGGATTCGGCAGCTTCAGGATCTCCAGGAAACTCGCTAGTAAGGTACAATTGATCTGGAATGACAGGTATACAATCGGTGATGAGATTGAGGTATTTGGTGACATCGCGTTTTTGTCTACGTTTCCAAGCGATGTACTCTGGGTTAGTATATGAAGGTTTGTAACGGCATTCTGCAAAAGCGTGGAGCTGCTTCACGAAGCCATAATTGGGGTGAATCTGAGGACGGCGTTTTCGAACGTATTGTATTGCAGATGAGACGGACATTCGGTGAAACATCATGACTTGAAGACGCGGAGATTCTCAGTATGCGACGGCAAGAGAAGGAGTGTTCTATTAGCTCACGGTAGGCACAAACAACGGTGGCACTCCTTGAGATGCCCATCATACAATGCACGAGGACTCTGCCTCCCTCTCTGAGGGCATTGTCAATGAAGAGACACGTCTCGGGAAGGTGTATGAGAATGTCCTCATACTCTGAGTCTTGCACGGGAATGACCATGGCATTCGGCTGAGAGTCAAAGGTATGTTCTGTGCAGACTGACAACAAATGCGATATTCCCAGTTTCGTTCGCACATCGAGTGATAAGGCGGCTGGTAGATTTCCGATGTAGAGCTTCTCGTCAAGGACCGGGTTAATGGATATCGGGGCGGCTGCCCAAGTCATTGCAGGAGTGTTAAGAAGGGAAGGGTGGGGCTGAACTGTGTGTCTAGGTGCGGTGAGCGTTTATATTGCTCGCACAGTCGCACCTTTGGTAAAAGAACACTATCCACCATACTGCCATCTTTTCGGACCGGCATCTCGGCAAATTATAACCACCATCACCTTCTGTACTTAGGGCGTAGTACCGCTGAAGAGAACCAGCGACTCGTCGAACACAAATATTGTGGATCTCCCTAGCGAAATACAGCGTGACACGTATGTTTTGTGTGGCGATATAAATGGGCCTGCCAGTGTCGCATCAAGTGTTTTGATAACATCCGGTGACCAAGTGAATCAACATTGGAACAAGCGAGTTTGCCTTTGATACCCACGCAACTTCGGAATAACCCTGAAATCCAACTCTCAGGTGGAGCTGTCGATATCGCCATCTAATCGATCTACTTCATACAAAAGAGGGTCCCTTCTGCCGCCTGACGCCCCACTACCCTTTCATCATGTCCCTATTGCTTGAGCGACGATCACTGCCACTTCACAGCCAGAAGCATCCTCACTGCCTCGAGATTTGAAATGGTACTTACCAGTCGGACCAGCGACTTGTCTTCCCCGGTACTCCCGGTACATAGTCCATACCTTGCTGTGTTGATGCGCTATTCATATTCATGGTCACTCAATTATCACAACAGGCACGAACTGCTTCGGGAACTCGATTACGACCCTAATGACGCATAAGCCTTCCGCTCGGTCTGTTATATCCAATTTAGATGTCATCTGATGTGCTGCTGTGCGACATCATGACTTCATTCTACGGGTAGGTCACTCGAGATGTAATGGGATGTGGAGCTACCTCGGTGGACTTGCTGATTTTGATTCAATGTCTCAGTCACTGACACAATTCACTCATTGCTGTGTTTGACGAGAGGAATCAGAGTTGGACTCTGAGGGAGGTGAGAGGACAAGTTTTTATAAACCTTCCTTCTCGCGTTCCCCGTTTATCCCCGCACCACGGAAAAAAGGAATATTATTAGGACATTATGCGAAGAGGCTATGGGGCCAAAGAAATTCAGGGGAAAGACGGTCATAGCCACAGCAACGAGGAGGGGAATGTGAATCCTACAGACTGAACCCACGCTAGTGCACTCTTGGGGCCGGGAAGAAGATATCATTCAATTGTCATGCACTCTAGGCGAAACGCGACGCACATATCATATGTAAGGAGAATAATCTCCGCATTGAGATGAATCTAAACCCTTTCTTCTGTCTTCTCGAGGAAATATGTCGACGGAACAGACTCTTTGGCCGACAATACAACAATCAGAATCGAGACACCTAAAAGTACACTTCACCAGCAGACTTCTCACCATTAGACAATGCTGCTTCCTGCGTAACGTACATGCGTGGTTCACTGCTACTTCCCCATTTCATTTCATCCTCGAGACCCCGCTCGGTTCTTCTGTTAGAAGGAGGGGCCGTTTGTCTACGGAGCAAATCCTGAAGAATGCGGAGAATGGACTGCTTATCTTTGAGGAAATCATATGTATCGGAGTTGAGCCCGGATGCATAGATGCATAGATGAGGGTCTTTACCCGTGGACTAACAAGTGACTGTGACCTCAGACTTAGTGACACCGATGTCCAGTAAGATGGCGATATAGGGCCGACCGTCGTAATCAGGGGGAGAGATGCTTGGGTGATCACGTGCGACCTTTGGGAGTACAGCGAATTGTCTACGGGTTCGGGCCTTGTCCGATATAAGAATATGCGACACAGCGCCGCGGCCCTTCTGCTGGCCACGAGATTTGAAGTAGATGGGGATGACTTGTCGATTAAGGGTTGGTCATGGCAACATTGGACTGCGCTTGTTCTCTCCCAGTGCGCCAACGTCCACTCGTCAAGCCTGGACACATGCTCTGTTTTGAATCAGAGAGTGAACGTATAGCGTTCGACACTTGTTCTACGACCTCCTCATTCTCTCTGTTAGCTTGTCTGACACAAAATTCCATCGCGTTCCAGTGAGAGAAATTGATATATGCGTCCAGAAATATCGTTCGCGCTTCAGGTACACTTTCAGAGAATGCCGGACTGAAAACAAACTGGAGAAATTTGACGAGTGGAATCACTTGACAATCGGCCATCTCCACGCCAAAGTATGAAGAGGGGCGTGTAATGCCGGATTTGAAGGGGACATGGGCACTAGGAAACATGTCGCGCACAAGAAGATCCTTAGCAAGTAGCCGGATTAAACGGCTAACCAACTCCCCGAGGTGGCCTATGTCAATCATTCCCTCATTGACAGTGGATTCTAGCAGCAGTAAAGTTTTCAGAAGGGTGCTATCATCCCTGTTCCAGTGCAATAAATGGGCAGCGGCACATGATAAAAAGGGTTCCGAAGGGTAAGTCGTGTAGCTCCACAAGCAATCTTCGGTGGTCTCGATACAAACACGAAGATGATTGGCCACAGAGGCGTCGATGTAATCGGCGGTTTTTTCGATGACCGAATGCGATGTCGAGACCGAATCGTTGCGCAAGTACTGCAAGCGCTTGATATGGATAAGCTGTTCGGTCATAATGCTGCTTGGAACATAGCTTCTGCCAAGCGAGTTTAAATACTTCCTCGAGGACAAATAGTCCCTTTGGTGAGACCCAACTATAGATAAGTTCGTGAGTCCATGGCGAGTGCATAGTCTAGGCTAGAACATACAGTAGACGACCATAGAGAACAAGATGTTTTGCCTTCCCAATATCATCTGTTGGTGTCTCTTCGATCGGGGGAGCCCTTTGATCCCATCCGAGCTGTGTGAATGGGGGAAATGCTACCCTTGATAGCTACCCACACCGAGGGATCTGATATCAATTTTAATTTTCAATACGGAGAGCTAGAGAGAAATGCTGCGAAATCACGTACAAAGCGTTTGGGGAGATGAAAAGGGGGCTTTCATTGACGTAGTTGAAGCAAAAACCACCCAAAGCGGATAGCGGGTGCTGGAATACTCCTGAATAGTACGAATGAAGTGCGTTGCCCTTCTGAATGGGTTCTCGTCACGTAAACCAGTGAAAAGAAGTTCGCTCTCCATCTGAGAAATGCGCGAAGAGTAACAGCAAATACAAACGGAGAACTTACACGTCGGTACTCTGTATTCAAGGCAGAAAAGAACGATACACGGGTTTCCTGGCATTCAGGATCTCCCAGGAGGCATATGGAGTTGTACCAATTGCCACGAATGGAGTCATCCTTTAAATATTTCTGAAGCTCGTTAAAGATGGCTGCAAAAAATAAGCAGCACCGGGCAAAATAGTCCTCTTCATTGCAATCTTCAAAGATGATGCTGGCAGGTACATTGTCACGATCAGGAATCCCCGATCTATCTCCCGTAGATCGAATGTTGATATATAACACACGTACATCCATTTGTTTCGAAAGCTTCACGAAAGCGCATGTAAACTCAATTTGCAACAAACACAACAATATCGAAAAACTCACTTTTAGCATCAAACGGGTCTTTCCGGTACCAGAACTCTGAACGATCGAGCAAAACTTGACATCATAGTCAATTTCATTTGCATGATTTCGCGTGAGCGATGGCCGCGTCCATTCGACAATGCTCGCCATCACTGCGTGTGTCGTCCACAACGATTATACTTGGCTGGGAGTCGATCTTCATGTTTTGGACTAAAGCGTGTTCTTGATCGTCCGTTGGGGTGTGGGCGTAGTCGCTGCGGGGACTGTCGATTTCCATCATGATGGTTCGTGCTCAAGTTCCGCAGGGTAAGCAGACTCGAACAATCACTATCGCTGACGTCATTTTAGACTCGGGAGGCAAACTATCATAGCGGATACTGCCTAGAACTGGCTCATCGAGAGGGTATCGAGCCTCATCGTATCAAGCTATCCACGTCTACAGGATGGCTCGAGTTGAATGTTCAAACCGTCCAGGAAGCGGAAGACTTGCTGCAGGCGAAATATAACGTGTATACAAACGAAATGTGTGGTGCGTTTTTACGCCCGTCATGTCTATCAACCCGTTGATAGACTCTGAGAGATAGTATTTGTGGTACAGCCTGCGAGAGCTACCAAGGGCCAAGCTTCTGACTGACTCAGCGAGCTGAAACATTGTGACAGACTTATCATCAATCTCTCTTCTAATAACGGCTATGGGATCGGTGGGCGGTATATTATCTCAGCTAGGACTGGAGGCCCGCAGTGGAGTATACTCTACAGTCATATTGTCAAAGTGATGTGGACATGTTTGCTCGGAGCTTTTCGTCCGCTGATGGTGCAGCGTCCTCGAACTCATCACGAGCCGCAGTTTAATCGACCTTTCTACTATGGTAAGAGGTGCTGGATCGATCCCTCGCTAATAGATACCTTTAACTACTTGAGAGTACAGTCGTTTGAGAAATTCGTACAGTACATCAGAATCATCCTTAGGTTCAAGTCAAGCGAAATCCAGTCGCATGACATCTCTGCCTAAAAATCCCATCTCCATTTTCCTCCGATACAAGAAGGCAAGATTTCGAGCCATCACATGCCTCTGCACGCAGACACTACCCTAACCCTCTCAATTATACCCGTGTCTCATTTCCGAGCCACCATTGCAGATGCGATCAACACACCAGCGAGTGCTCCAAGGGCACCAACGACTATAAATCGCGTATATTCATCAAACTTGGAAGCCACCGGCGAACCCACGCTCGCCAGATTGAGTGTTGCAGTTCGGAAAGAGTACACAACCACTCCAGTGACGAAACCAGCCACGGAGTAGGCGAGAAAGACAAGCGGAAGGGAGAGCATAAAACTTCGACGATATCGGCAACAAGGTATCTGTAAGACCGAGTGATCTCCGAGGACAGGGTCACGCGACTCACAGAAAGCATCACAAATCCCTCTGAAGCTGGAGCAGTCCCGCGTGCTATCTCGGCCTTGTAACGGAAGATGGATACAAAAGACGTCACCATGCTCAGTACAGCGCACGTGATAGCGACCAGTCCACCGACCCGTGCAACGCTGTCCAACTGGGGAAACGACATCAGCGTCACTGATGCACTGAGGATGATCGCCGACTGTAGAAACAAATGATAGGCGGTCAATGAAGCTGCTCAAGAGGTCGCAAGTCGACTCTCACCACGAGACAAGCACAAGCACCTACGACGAACAGTGGTGCAGTACTCGGCGGGATTTGACTTCCCTCGATGTCAAAGTGACCCGAGTATCTTGCCCTGTCGACGAACAAGAACGGAATACCGAGACAAAAAATGCCAGCAAGGAGCTCGAGTATCGTGCGGAGGATGGGTGTACTCCGTGTAGTTTGTTGATACGAAAGGTCACGCGGAAGTGGTTTGTAGGGCCGGAAGTTGACCTGTCGCCAGTGTGCTGCAGGGATAGCCTGAATCATTTCTTGAGCTCTAGTGTCTCCAAACACGGTTACTCACCAGCACGCAAAAGAATACGAGCTACCATCCGTGTGTACGCCGCCGTCAACGGTTGATTTGTGTCTATCCGACCATGTCACAATCAGACATCAGGTAGGCATAGTTGTCTGAAGAAAGGGAAACCCACCATTGAGCAATCTGAACAGTTCTACGCACTCGTCTTGGCTGAATGGTGGTGCGATAGGTGGCATGTGGGGATGGGTGAGCAGGCGGTCTGTATACGACCAATGCAACGCGTCGATCGCTTCCTTGCGTGCGACCTCAACGACGTCACGGGAAATATGTGCAGGGTGCATCTCGACAAACGTCCAGTACCTGTATTCGTCGTCCAGCCCTATACATGGCAACGCCGTGTCAACAACTAGCATAAAAGGCACGAGGCCAACACTTACTGTCTTCCTCCCCAGAGGGGATATATTCTTCCAACGGGGCCTCACTCAACACCCGTCGCGACCGATGGTCCACCCACCATGTCACAGGGTCGCTCATAGCCTTGTTCTTCCTCCATCCCTTCCTTGCGCCACCTGCACTTCGGATCCACATCTCACACCCCTCTGGAACGTCGTCCGCAGCATCAATCAAAGCCATGGCATCGTCCAGTCTCGCCAAGTTCCTCAAGTCGATATCCGTAATGGCACGTGAGTCTGGATTGACATAGTACCGGATGCCATGCGGGAGAGAGTACTCGGTCCAACCACGCGCGATGTGTGGACGCGTAGCGGTCCCGTAGTTGTACGAACGTGCGGAACCGTTGACTTCGAAACGTGCAGGCTGAGCCCATTGAGGGACAGGTTGTACGGGAGGGTTGGTGGCGCGGTAAGATTGGACGATTTGGCTAGATGCTGTGTGACGCTGGAAGGAGGTGTCGATAGGGGGCGTCGAGGGGCGGGAGATGAGGGGGCGGGTTTCACTGGGAAGATACATCATTTATACGACTGTTCTGTAGAAAAGAAAGAACAGGAGGACACGTACTCGGTAGGTCGTGAGTAGAAGTGTCCGCTATCGCTGACGCTTCGGTCAAAGTATCCGGATGAAGTTTGGCGAATGGGTCCAGTCGCCATGACTTCACCCATCGCGGGAAGAGGCAGCGTCGAAGGCGCAGTTGGTACGGGAATCATTGTCTCGTCACGTGGAGAACGAGGATCGAAAGTCTCAGGCACGTGAATCGTTTCTGTGGGAGAGACGACGGCAGCAGTATGTGTCCCCGCAACCGTTGGCTTCATGTCGACGAATGGGTCGTCGTGTAGCAAGCTGGTCTTGCTGCTGAATCCCATCTCACTCGAACTGCTCCACGTCTGGGTGGTGCCTGCAAGTTCCGTCTGGCGCGTCTGCAAGACCCCACTGGCCTTTCTGCTCGCCGTTCTGCTCGCAAGTATAGGCTGCGCGCCCACGACCTGCGAAGACGCAACGGACGAACCACGGGGACGCATAGATGTCTTGGAGGGTCGTTCCGCTAACACACGCTCCTGACCTACATCCGACCCGCTCGAGCTCGTCGTACCATTTCGGTGATCAGCCCAGACATTCGTATCTGGATCACTATCGAGTCCAGCAGGCGTTGTCGCTCGGGGAATATCACCAAAGTAACCAACCATTCCTAGTTGTTGCTGCGCTGCAGGTGTGGCGGGTGCAGAAGGTGGAACTGAGCCGGGAGGTGGGGGTGTTGGAGCCTTGGATGCAGGGCGGGAGGAAGGCGTAGAAGTCGGCAGTTCGTCGGGCTCGGCGGTGAAGACTGCCGCGATATCTGGTTTGGGAGGTTCGAGCGAGTCAGCGACGACTGCTTGAGTGGGCTCAGACTCCTGATCAGGAGCGGGTTGTGATTGGGGAGCCGGAGCCGCAGTCTCGGGGACCGGTGGCGTTCCGGAGACAGAGCGGGGTGGAGTGGAACGCTGCTCTGACGCAGCATCAGCCACAACCTCGTTCGCAAGTGGAGATGGACCCTTGGCAGCTGCAGGTTGTGGTTCCGATGCCAACGCTGCAGCCTCGCGGGCTGGTGATTCTGGAATTGGACTTGGCGCGCTCGATGCCGCGGCGGGTGCCGTAGGAGGAGATGTATCAATCTTGTTGAGAGAAGTAGTGGAACCTTCTCGGTCAAGCTTTCCAGAGATGGAGCCTCCAGAAAGGGAGGCAGAGTCGGAGTCTTGAGAGGGTGGAGGAGTGTTGGAACGGTTTGGCAATCCTGGAATACTGAACGCAGTGGATGAACGTCTTATGACACCACCCATGCGCGAGCGGAAAGTCGACTTTCGCTGAGGTGTGGGAGGAGAAGACATGGTTTACTCTCAGAGTAAGGTGTTCGAAGATTCAAGAGAATAAGATAGAAACGAGGATAAGGAAGTGAATTTGGTGGTTGATGGTCTACAAGTGACCAGGACTGTTAGAGAACACGATGGTGCGCAAAGAAGGGGGCGCAGTGGAAGCCGACATGGCATTATCTATATACGTGTAAGCCATGCCTGGCGGTTTCGATGAGGATGACATGCGCAGGAAGACAGGAGGCACTTAGTCGTACCGCAAGCTCCATTTCGTGATAATGATATGATGGGCACCTAAGGGGGGTGATAATCGCGTGGTGAGAAAAGGTGAGGCAAACACGTGTTGTACTGAATTATGATCTTGGGAGCGAGTACACACCATTGACCCTCATTGCAGAGTCAATACGACATGCTTTGTAGGAAGACAATAATTCAAGTCGGGTAGCGCAGGCTCGTGCGATGGAATGGAGACTCGACAACAACAATTGTTGTTGTGGAATTCGATATGAACAAGGTCGATGACAGGTCCCGAGCTGGAACGTCAACGCGCACGGAGATTACACGCTCACAGCCATGGCCCGGGAACTTGAAGCTCCAAGATAGATGTGGTGAATTTGAAGCGACAAGGAACAGCCCACTAGTAGCGCCCTGCTGAACTGCTCGGTAAGGCTCGGCGCCGCAGACCACGTTGCAGAGTCCTGGGGATGCTGCAGGTTGGGTGAGGCGTACAGTCAACTCCTCGCCGGTTACCATCCACTGGCCTGCGCTAGGTGAGCAACATCCCTACGTTCATAGGGCCTACATATCCAACTCGTGTATGGAGACATTCGAACCGCCGGAAGGTTTTACGAATTCGGAACCAAGAAGTCTCGGTACTTCTGGGCGAATATAAGAGACGGACATTGTATAGACAGGGTGAAACGATAAGCCCCAGAATGCTTCATCGGTTTAAAACGGTGTTTTTGAATCCCATGGACAGACGCACATATGATATACCATGTATGTGTCAACGTGTAGGATGAAGGTCACTGTCTGTCACAACTCAACATGGCCGAGCCCGACAGTCGCGCGCGAGTTCCAACTTTGCGCCCGTACCTAGTCCCAGCTCTTCTCGAGGCCCATCACCAACCATCACGAATCGTCCTGAAGAATGCACCATCGCGTGTGCTACATGTATGCTTTCTGATTGTGTAGTACAGCGCAACCTCTGTTTCCGAATGGCTTGGCAGGTCTGAAGTGTTTGAAGTCCTGACACTTACGAAAGTTCAACTCGGTTGGTGTGGTGGTTGATAACTGGTAGTGTACTCTGTTACGACTCACGGGCACGAGATGAGCAAGAGAAAGCTCGGGGATTGCGACTCGGACGTCGATGAGGCAGGCACGTCACCTCGCTCCTCCTAGTAGTCAAACCGGCATCTAACTAACAGATGCTCACTCAGACCAAGACTATGCTAGGAAAAAATCCATACAGATCAAATCTAGTAAAGCAGAGTCCACTGGCAGTAGCGCGTCTCATGCTTCTGCAGCGTGCTTGAACAACGACGAGGCTGGAAACTCTGATGCGAATCCCCAAACACCCGGGTCAAACGCGACGTCAAACCTTGGGTTGTTGCTTGATTTCTCTGCCTTGACCACCACGGAGGACATTTCCTCACGCTTCGAGTTAATCGCTCGTGAAATTCTCTGCAACACGATCTTGACGATCGTCCGGAACGGGACGCGTACGGACCTCGAAATTCTCGAGTTGGAGTTCTACCTTCAGAAGGCTGGCTGTCACGAAGATCCCTTCACGCACGGTGGTGTAGAGCAGGAACGCAGTGGCCAATGGTAAAGAAGACTGCCGGCCGGATGTCCTATGGAATCTTACCTTTTCCCGTCTAGGTACTTTCATCGTTCGCCTTGTCGTGCAGACACGTCCCAGCCTGGTTTACCAGTAACAGCTGCAGGAGGCTACAGAGGAGGAACTCGAAAAGGACTCGATCTAACCCTTGGCAGTCCTACGGTGCTCGCGACGTCGAATGGTCCCGTCACTGTCAGAGGTGGTGCGCTCTTGCGCACGATCCGCAGGTGTGGAGACAAGAAGGTGATATGCGGCCCCTCTCTCCTGGTCGATGAAGTCCTAAGACTTGGGGGTGCGTCTTCGATCGCGGATCTTGTGAATAGTGTCTGGAGTGGTGATATCTCGGCACTCTCACCTCCAACGACGAACCGAAATACGTTCATGTATCTCCGAAGGGAGGATCGGAGTGCGTCAAGCAATAAACATCCTGACATGTATTGCTCTCCGCGGATCGGTCTTGATCTCTCAAATCCTGACACAACAGAGTCTGTAATGCACCCTAGGATCATGTTCGTCGGTAAACCGTATCGCTACTTCAGACACCCCGAGCTTCTCACTTCCAAGGGACGCGTGCAGACATTCGTCGGGCTATATACGATGCTTGTTGACTCGAAGGGTCTCTCCGAGGACTCTGTCGAACTGAGGAAGGCGATTGCAGACGAGTTGCAAGCCAAGGAACAAATTGTGGCGAAATATATGGCGGATTATAGGTCAGGATACCAAGCTGGGAAGCTCAGGGCGTTCATTGGGAGTTCTGGGAAGGGTGTTTGTCAGTCTGCTTCCGAATATTTGAAGATGATGGGTGCTCTCCGTAAAGTTCTGCAGCAGTGATAATCCTGCTAGAAATCGTATTATCTAGTATACCTGTCTTAGCTCAGAGGGCGGGTTTGGCGGAGTAACCATCACCCACCCAAATGGGGGTCAACACTGCGTAGTGCAGCGTGTCGGTACGACAAGCTACTCATTCACGTCCACTTCAGCGGGCGAGATTTCTCGGTCCTTGCCAGCCAAAAATGCTGTTCGATGTGTCCGTGAGTGTGCCAGTTCAACCCGTAAATTCACCAGACCTCAGACGATCACCAGCGCAAGTTCTTCTCGCGATCTGACCGAGTAAAGGGCACCGACTTCCACCCCACCGAGCCCTGGCTACTCACCGGTCTCTACAACGGCTCGGTGAACATTTACAACCACGATACAGGTGCACTCGTGAAGACGTTCGAGGTCTCGAATGTACCAGTTCGTTGTGTCAGGTTTATCCCGCGCAAAAACTGGTTCGTCGCTGGCTCAGACGACTTTCAACTACGCGTCTTCAACTACAACACGCACGAAAAGGTCGCCTCTTTCGAGGCGCACCCTGATTATATCCGATGTCTCGCGGTGCACCCTACGGCGAGCATCGTCCTTACCGGAAGTGACGACATGACCATCAAGGCTTGGGATTGGGACAAGCAATGGAAGTGTATCCAGGTACGTTGCATATCATGTCCATACCTCCCATTCCCGATCCTGACCCTTTTCATGGAATAGGTATACGAGGGCCACACGCACTACATCATGAACATCACTTTTAACCCCAAAGACGCCAACACGTTCGCGTCCGCATGTCTTGATCGTACGGTCAAGATGTGGTCCCTCGCTTCTGCCAACGCCAATTTCACAATGGACGCCCACGACAAGGGTGTCAACTATGTCGATTTCTATCCCGGTTCTGATAGGCCTTACCTCGTAACGACGGGCGATGACAGGACGATCAAAGTGTGGGATTACCTGAGCAAGAGTTGTGTACAGACGATGGAGGGACATACCAATAACCCGTCGTTTGCAACCTTTCACCCAAATTTGCCGATCATCATCAGCGGAAGTGAAGATGGGACGGTCAAGATCTGGAATAGCAACACGTATCGGTTGGAGAATACGTTGAGTTATGCACTGGAGCGGGCGTGGTGTGTCGCGTTGAGAAGGACTGCGAACGAGGTTGCTGTTGGGTTTGATGAGGGTATTGTGGTCATCAAGCTTGGTCGTGACGAACCGACGTACAGCATGGATCCCTCGGGAAAACTCATATACACGCGCAATCAAGTTGTTCTGTCTGGTAACATGCAGACCCTTTCCGATGATACGACAGCCGAAGGCAACAGGATTCCGCTCACGATCAGAGACATTGGAACGACGGAGGTGTTTGCAAATGCACTCATTCACTCTCCTAATGGGCGTTTCGTGACGGTCGTCGGGGACGGCGAGTATATTATCTATACCGCTCTTGCATGGAGGAACAAGGCATTTGGGAATGGGGTTTCATTCGCGTGGGCGAATGATTCGAACACTTATGCTGTATTGGAGAACAAAGTCAAACTAAGAGTCTATAAGAACTTCAAGGAGAGGGGCGGGGCGGGGCTAAAAGGAGCGGGGAGTTGGTCGATTGATGCACTTCATGGAGGGCCGCTGTTGGGTGGAAGGGGAAAGGGATTCGTGGTGTTTTGGGATTGGGAAAGTGGGGAGATTGTGAGACGGATAGATGCTGATGCCAAAGACGTGAGTTGTGCGTTTCGGGTTCTGTGACGAGTTCTGATGGTGGTGACAGGTTTATTGGTCGGGGACGGGATCCCTGGTAGCGATTGCCTCCGAAGACTCGTTTTACATTTTGCGATTCGATCGGGATGCATATAACGCGAAACTCGAAGAGGGCGCAGAGATCACTGATGAAGGTGTTGAAGAAGCTTTTGATGTCGTTGCTGAACTCTCGGAAAACATCACGACCGCGAAGTGGGTTGGAGATTGTTTCATCTACACCACAGCCGCGAACCGGGTCAACTACTTTGTTGGCAATGAGTCTTATACCATCAGTCCTTCGGACATCCCAATGTACATCCTTGGTTACATACCAGCACATGACCGGGTCTACCTTGCGGACAAGGACATGAACATCTACGCGTATGCGCTGTCCTTGAGCGTGGTGGAATACCAGACAGCTGTTCTTCGTGGTGACATGGATGCTGCTGCTGAGATTCTGCCCACGCTGCCCAAGGAACAATTGAACAAGGTTGCACGGTTCCTTGAAGGCCGGGGTACGTCTTAATATGCTCCTCTGGAAGACAATTTGCCGACTTTTTCATATATTAAAGACCTCAAGGAGTTGGCGATGCAGATCACGACGGACCCGGACCACAAGTTCGACCTTTCTCTGCAATTGGATGACCTCGATGCCGCTGTTGAGATCGTCCGATCTGTACCTGAGAACGAAGCAGAGGCGAAGTGGAAGGCATTGGGTGATCGTGCATTGGCGGTGTGGCGATTCGATCTTGCGCGGGAAGCGTTCGAACGGGGGAATGATTTGAGCGCATTGATGCTTTTGCTGCTCTCGATAGGTGATCGTGAGGGGCTACAGAAGCTTGCTGTGGCAGCGGAGGAAAAAGGCGCTAACAACTTGGCATTTGCCACCTTCTTCCAGTTGGGTGATACCAAGGCGTGCGTGGACCTGCTGGTAAAGACGAACCGGGCACCCGAAGCGGCGCTGTTTGCTCGGACATATGCGCCAAGTCAAGCATCACGAGTGGTAGATGTGTGGCAAAAAGAGCTGCGGAGCAAAAACAAGTCCAAAGTGGCAGCGTCTATTGCGCATCCTGCCGAGAATGCTGATCTATTCGAGGAGGGCTGGGAAGAAGCGATGAGTCGTGAGGCAGCGTCAAGATCTGGCGAGGGTATGAACGGAGATACTGGTGAGCTATAAACCTTTTAAGGTGTGAATAGAGTGCAACGCTAAGGAGCGCTCCTCGTCGATCGTGCCAGATTTGATATCGACGCGCGAGAATGGTGAAGCGTGATGGATTGATGAACGGGTGATGGAAATGTGTTCTACTTTTAGTGTTGAGCTGTCCTCTTACATGGGTCGTACACTATGCATTGGTCTTTTGGGCCTTGAATGAGCTTGTAATCAGACTGGATAGAGATTCAGATGGGTGCGAGTCCAGACTGATGAAGTCGTGTGCGCGTGGCTGGCTTGGCCCGGTTGGTAACTGTAACCTACTTGATTGTTGGCATCACATTAGTGGTTGACAAGTTTGGTTCACTCGTTACTAACACTTGTTTCACAAGTTGTCCTGATCTACTACGTCGTCGGACTACTTGGACGCGACACACGCACTGTGACACAGGCCAACGGGTTGTCCAGTGTTTCACTCTTTTAGTTTGACTTGACTTTCTTTTTCTTCTTTACATTCTTTCCTCGTTGGCCTATCATGGCCTCCAGTGGTTCTCTTTCTGCACACGCCGTCAACTCTGGCGACCTCGTCGACCTCGTTTCCGCCTCCCAGTCCGCCACCGTCTACCCCTCTGACGACGCAATCGTCGCCGTCCTCAACACCCGCTTTCGCTCAGATTTACCGTACTCAAGAATCGCAACCACAAACTTGCTCGTCATCAATCCCTACAAGACTCTCGCAAACGTTAACGAAGTCAGCGCCAAGGAATATGAAGAAAGGTGCTACAAAGATACTGGGTTGTCCCTCGCGAGCTCGAGGCTCCTCCAACCCCATCTCTACGAATTTGCTGCTCAAATTTATCTCCTCATGCGACGGCGAAAGCAGTCTCAATCTGTTGTCACGCGGTTCGTACAGCCTTTATGACCATCGTGGTACATTCTTCTGACGGTCTTACGACTTTCTTCCTTAGAGGTATCTCTGGCTCAGGAAAGACGTCCAGCTTACGTCTCCTCGTAGACCAAGTCCTCCGTCTTTCTTCCCACTCCAAGAAGGAGCTCAAGGTGGCGAGCCAAATTAAAGCACTCCACACCCTCCTTGACGCGTTTGGAAACGCCAAAACTGCCTCGAATGCAGACGCATCTAGACATTCTCGCTATCTCGAACTTCATTTCAACGATCGCGGCCGCATAGAGTCCGCAAAAGTTCTCGCGTTCGCACTCGATAAGTCAAGGCTAACACGCCTTGTACACGAGGAGCGCACGTTTCATATTTTCTACCAGTTTTTGTCTGGTGCGGCCCCTCAGGAGCGAGAGTTTTTCAATCTTGAGGATCCGTCAGAGTATGCGCTGCTCGCATCGTCGGGTTGTTATCGTTTGCCAAGCGGACCCTTTAGCGATGATGCAATTGCGATGGGGGAAGTGAGGGCTGCCATGCACACCCTTGGTTTCAAGCCAAAACACCTCTCGTCGATATTTACCCTCCTCGCTACCATCCTTCTCCTAAGCAACATTCAATTCGTCGAAGCAGATGCCAAAGATGTTTCTGCGTCCGTCGCAAACCTCCCTGTGCTGGAACAGGTCGCGCGTCTTCTTGGTGTCTCATCTGAGGACCTTGCGCAGACGTTGACGAACAAGACCAACTATGTGCGTAAGGAGCTCTACACCTCCTTCCTTAATGTCGAGCAGAGCGCGATTCAGCGTGACTCGCTCATGCGCGACCTGTATGCTATCCTCTTTGCTTACGTCGTCGAGACGGCGAATCACAAGATCGCTCCTGCAAATCGAGATATCAGGCCTGCCACGCAGATGATCCTCTTCGACCAGCCTGGATTCCAGAGCCGTGGCCCTATGGGTACTGGCTCTGTGATGTTTACAGGAAACGCACCTCTCATCTCCGCTCTCGGCAAAAACGGTTTCGACGAGTTCTGCATCAACTTTGCTGAGGAGTTCGTCCAGTCTTACGTTTTGCGTAACACATTCGAGGATGGTGTGGGGTATAATGGGCATATCATCGGTGATGGAGTTTCCCTTCCTACGATCGCCATCGTGGATAACTCGGCATGCATCGAGTTGATTCGTGGCGCCCAGCTGAGCGAGCGGGCTACTCGCAAACCGGGGGGAATCTTGGGCGTGCTGCACAAAGCATCTTCGTCATACAGATCAGGAAAGGGGGGACTCAAAAAGGCAGCTGAGCTTCACCAAGATCTTGTATCCAAATACGGCGTTCATACCTCTTTCGTGGCAAGCCCCACTCAAGCAGGCGAGGACGACAAAAACCTTTTCGCTATTAATCATTACGCGGGAAGCTGTTCTTACGACGTAACGTCTTTCATCGAGAAGGATTCGGATATCCTCGATGCGGCATTTGTGTCATTGCTCCGTAATTCATCGGATGGCTTCGTGGCGAAGCTAGTCTCTGGCCCTTCGCTTGCTGCCGAGAGACATTCCCAGGACGAGGGGATTGTTGTACAAGCACAGGTTTCTTCCCGTCCTCTGCGTCAACCAACGCCTATCGCAACAAATGGTTCCGAGGAACATCCCCCTTTGGACGCTTCCAAGATACACGCCGTTTCCACGCAACTCGGTCACACCCTTTCCGAGATCTTTGCTTCGTTGGATCACACGCATCTTTGGACTATCTCCTGTATTCGTCCAAACGATTCCAACTCGCCCAATTCCTTTGACAAACGACGTGTCAAGGCACAGGTCAAGTCTCTCCTTATTCCTGAAATTGTCGCACGGCGCAGTGTCGAATATGTTACCGATTTCGAACAGGACGAATTCTGTGAACGCTACGTGCCGACGATGCGTGGTTCCAATGTAGAACGCATCCGGCAGTGTGCGGCTTCGAATGGGTGGAAAGACGGTTCGGACTATGTCCTTGGGCATCGTTTGATTTGGTTGTCCTACCAAGCATGGAAGACGGTCGAGGATATTGTCCGGGCTGCTGAAAAGGAGAAGAAGAAGCTCGGTGTTGATGCTGCTGATGACGACGAGAGCGCGATTGGAGATGACACGACGGAGTATACGCACACGGACGTTCACGGCCCCGACATGCTTGACAACGAGAGCCGCGATAATCTGTTGATTGCCCGCGTCGGCACTCATGGATCGAGGTACCAAGATCCCAACCAGCTGATGCCGTATAGTCCCAGTGGATTACCTTCCACTAACGAGCATGCACCCGCGTACACTGACAACGAGGATGGCTGGGGATCAGAGTGGGATAAGAAAGCGACAGGCAGCCCTGGTGGTTCGCCTGTCTACCCATCAAAGGAAGGTGGTATGAAAGTTCGGGCCGCACCTACAGCCGTGGAAGAAGTGCCAACAACACGCACGCGACGATACTGGCTATTTCTCGTCTGGTTGTGTACGGGTTTGGTCCCGTCGTTCGTTCTTCGCTATCTGGGACGCATGAAACGCCCCGATGTTCAATTGGCATGGCGAGAGAAGGTTACTATTTGTTTTTTGATCTTGCTCATCAACGCCACCATAATCTTCTACATCATTGAGTTCGGTCGCCTGCTTTGCCCCGACTTTGACAAAGTTTGGAATTTGAACGAGGTTGGAGATCATACTGGCAACACGGATTGGTGGGTGGCGATCCAGGGATCGGTATACGATCTCTCGAACTTCATCCACGGAGATCACAGCGACATTACTGGCATCGTGTCAAATTCCGCCGCTGATCTCGATTTACTTGTTGGACAAGACCTCACTGAATATTTCCCGCCGCCTCTTGTGCTTGCATGTGCGCCGCTCGTCACACAACCTACGTTGCAGCTAGTCCCGAAGAACTTCACGGATCTCGTTCCGACCGCGATGCACACATCCGGAAAGAATCAGCCGAGGCAGGGTACCCAACTTGATCAAGCTGACTGGTATACAGCCACTTTCTTGCCAACGATGAGGACATATCGCAAAGGTGCACTCGTCTGGTCCACTGATGAGATTTATTCTCAAGCCACGGACCCGAATACGCAGAGGATTTGGGCGATTTGGGAAGGTAGCGTTTACGACCTGAGCGACTATGTCAATACCGTCAATCTCAATCCGGGTACTTCGAGTCCTTACTCGTTCTTGAACACTGATATCGTCAACGCCTTCAAGATACAACCTGGTCAGGATATTTCAGCAAATTTGAACAAGATCTTGACTGGTTTGGATTCGGCGACGGCTGCAGCAAATTCCAACTGCCTCAAGAATATGTTTTACCTTGGCGAGGTGGACTTTAGGACGAGTGCCAGGTGTCAGGTACAGAGCTATCTCCTGTTGGTCTTTACGAGCGTCCTTTGTGCATCGATTGCGCTCAAGTTCCTTTCCGCGTTACAGCTCACAGGAAAACCATCGCCAGAAATGCTAGACAAGTTCGTGTTGTGTCAAATTCCGTGTTATACCGAAAGTGAAGACTCGCTGCGTCGCACGATCGACTCGCTCGCGGCGCTCAAGTATGATGACAAGCGCAAGTTGCTATTCATCATTTGCGACGGGAATATTATCGGGAGTGGGAACGATAGGACGACGCCTCGCATTGTGTTGGACATTCTTGGTGTGGATCCTAAAGTGGACCCCGAGCCGTTGATGTTCCGTTCTATTGGCGAAGGGTCGAGGCAGATCAATTACGGCAAAGTTTATTCTGGTCTTTACGAGTTCGAGGGGCATGTCGTTCCGTGAGTTACTTTCGTTTTTTTCTGCTCGTGGTATGGATAGTTTCGCCGAACGCTTGGATGCAGGTATATGGTCGTTGTCAAGGTCGGAAAACCAACCGAGCGGTCAAAGCCTGGAAACCGAGGCAAGCGTGACAGTCAGATACTGCTCATGCACTACCTTAATCGTGTGCACTTCGATGCCCCGATGTCACCATTGGAGCTTGAGATGTTTCATCAGATGAGGAATGTCATCGGGATTGAACCGGCGTTCTATGAGTACATTTTCACGGTCGATGCTGATACGGTACGTGCCATCTCTGAACTCTTCAGAGAGTGATACGTACTGATGTTCGGATCCACCGTGCAGACGGTTATGCCAGACTCTTTGAATCGTTTAGTTGCCTCGGCAGCGGATGACTCAAGTATTATTGGTATTTGTGGTGAAACCAAGCTGTCGAACGAAGAAGGCTCGTGGTGGACGATGATCCAGGTTTACGAGTACTATATTTCCCACCATCTCTCCAAGGCCTTCGAGTCGCTCTTTGGTTCCGTCTCATGTTTGCCCGGTTGTTTCTCCCTCTATCGCATCCGTACTGCTGACAAGGGTCGCCCGATCATTATCTCCAACCGGATTATCGACGAGTACGCGGAATGTAACGTTGACACTCTCCACAAGAAGAACCTCTTCTCTCTTGGGGAAGATCGTTTCCTAACGACGCTGCTCATGAAGCACTTCCCTACATTCAGGACGAAGTTCACTCCCGATGCAGTTGCGCATACGATGGCTCCCGAGTCTTGGCGCGTTTTGTTCTCCCAACGACGTCGGTGGATTAACTCGACAGTGCACAATCTGCTCGAGTTGGTTATTTTGCAAGAGCTGTGTGGATTCTGCTGTTTCTCGATGCGGTTCTTTGTGTTTATTGATTTGTTGGGTACTATTATGAGTATATGTGTTTTTTTGTTTTGTTTTTGGGACGTGCTGACGGGCGGTTTAGATCCTTCCGGCTACGGTCGTTTATGTGAGTGAAAGTGTTGTGTTCGTCGTGAGTATGTTGCTCACTCGTGGTATAATATCTTGTGTACTTGATCGTCGCGGTCGCCACCGGGAGCACTTCCCTGCCGTTGATTTCGATCATCATGTTGGGAATAACATATGGTTTGCAGGCACTAATCTTCATCATTAAACGAGAGTTCATGCTCGTAGGATGGATGGTTGTTTACCTTATTTCGTCAGTATCGTTTCCCTTCGCGTGGATAATTCCTTCTGAAGGCGTTTCCATGGTCTCGACACGTACCCGATTTACAGCTTCTTCCTACCCATATACTCGTTCTGGTGTATGGATGATTTCTCGTGGGGAAACACTCGTGTTGTTATTGGTGACGGTGGAAGCAAGAAAGTCGTCATGAATGATGATGAGCAGTTTGATGAGTCGATGATCCCTCTCAAGAAGTTCAGTGACTACGAAACTGAAGTATGGGATGGTGGATCGCGCCTCTCAGATGAAACAGGAATTAGCAAGTCGCACTCGCAGCAACGATTCCTTCCGCCCCACCAAGGCTCGCCGCGATCGTCGAACGCAGGGGATTACTACCGCGACACGAACGCTGTCAATAACTCGAGGGGCACCTTCCGAGGGACAACGTCTCATGCAAGTCCTGGTTCACGCCAAGGGTCTATGTACGACGGACGCCAGCCTATGATGCCTCCCTTTGGTTTCACGCCGTTCGCTGCGGGTCCAGGATCGGCTGCTGGTTCAGAGTATGGCGGGATGTCGATGTTGCCTCCGCTTGGGTACCAACATACGGGTAGCGTTTATGGAGTGATGGATCCCCGTGCGACCATGATGTCGATGTCGATGGGTAACTTGAGTATGCAGCATGGTAATGGATCGCAGACGGGTGGGTTTGCATTGCCTCCGCCTATTGGAGGGGATCCACGGATGTCGACGTTCTCGATGGCGACCTCCGTGAATGCGTTCGCTGGACCGAGCCTCAATCCTAACCCGACGGATGATGATCTATTCAATGCGCTGCGCAACTATCTCAGTACGCAGGACTTGATGACAGTCACGAAGAAGTGAGTATTCTTGTGACGTTGGAAGAGGCTTATATCCTGATCTCTTACATCTCTAGGACCGCACGTGAAGCGATGATGGTTAAATTCCCTCGGGCCGACCTGACGTCGCGAAAAGACTTCCTGAACGAGTCGATCGACAAGATATTATCGCAATCCTAGAATCGTTGAACGCATAGCTCGCTTTATTTGCCAACCCATCATCTTTTCTTTTTCTTGTCGTTCACTGTGTTTTAATTATATTTTAGCCGTTATGACGGACTGGATCTCTCGTTTTCCTTTTCCTTTTCTCGGCCCCTGCGGTCCTAGCATACCGAATTGTGTATCTCTTTTTGGGGAGGGTTTCGGACTTGGGGTTCTGGGTCTATCGTGCTCTCTTATCTCTCTCGTTATTGATATACATCTACTGCACTCGAAGCGTTGGATAGAAATGGACGATAGTTAGAGGTAGAATTACAAGTCATTAATTTTTATTCTGCAGCATGAATCAGGCTCGAAGAGATTTCGAATTTTGAGGTTGTCTGTTCGACGTCAGGCAGCGCACGCTGAGGGATCGATTCTACGGCTACCAGAGGAGAGTAATGCGTGTTGAACGAAGACCTCGGTCGTATAGTAACTATATCCTTCAGCGACTTTTTTTTTCGAGGACCGAAGAAAAAGCCACAGTGTCAGTTATTCTGGATGGGATTAGAGATGGTGAGCTTGAAATTGATTGCTGTTAGGCTGGTCTTGCTAATACGGTCCTCTATCCTAAATTCTATAGAGAACCCGTGAATGGACTACTGGCCCCTGACTCGTGCGCAGCGCTAACTCGTCAATGTATTAAACACGCGATAACCACCGAAGTACTGCATATCGATGATCAACATCTCGAGTTGGATGATGGTGTTTCAACTGTCCTTATATTGTACCTCTGCGGTTCGTAGACAACGTTCCATATTCTGCACCAGTAAGTACTATATCCGTTTGACTAGTGACATCAAGCTCGCGTTCTATCAACTTATTCTCTCAGGGTGGCACCTCCGAAGCGTATCATAATCGCCGACGCAGGTGAGGAACTAATGGGACTACTAGAGTTTGCCAGTGGTACGGACTCAATATGGTAGTGGACCGCTCGCGACGGTGCTCGCTCTTCCGGCGCTAGCGATCGTTTCGGAAGTGGTAGGTGCATCACGCACAGAAACTGGGTCTGCTTTGTTTGATCCCCGCGAAGCAGGTCCCTCTCGCGCGTAACGTTCGTGGCGAGACTGCCCAGATTCACCATCCGCTCGCCTTGCGCTACCCCTCCTCATCCTCCTGCCACTTCTTTCTTCCATCGCCCATAGCTTTTCTTCCTTCTGATCTCCTCCTTCCTCAGCACCTCCATAGCACAGAACTCCACGAACTTCTCAAGTCGTCGCTGGACGGTATTGATGGGGGCCCCGGGCACGTAGTCTTCATAGAACACGCTAGGGTCTGCGTTACTCTTCATATAAGGAGCACAGTGCCCGTCTTTCCCGAAGAACGAGAACTCGTAACGCTCGTGATTCTCGTCGTTAAACGCGCGTGCAATGTTGTTATAGCCTGCGGGCTCGGGTGGCATACGGTAAACATTGTTGATGGTCCTAATCTGCCCACTATATTCGAGGCACTTGAGCAAGTGGCTCTTGGCGACGAGCTGCCTCTCTCCTAACGACCGGTCGAGAACGATGTAGTCGTCACCGACACGAATGAAGTTACGGAAATGGAAGGTATATGGGAATCCATGGTACTGATGGCGTTGAGCAGGCATTCTGTCTAGGAAGGACGGTTGTGGGTTGAGAGGGCGACATTCCTTGTTGCATCCCCCATTATATATGTGAGGATCCCCCCCGAGCTGCCGCTCGGCTCCAGTTGGTAAGGTAAGTCCTCTATTTTATCAACGTTCGTTCAGCAGCAGCAATTATTCCGAGACATGACAAGTGTTCAACCTGATACGGACAACCAGGTGACGTCTCCAGACGTCTGTCACACTTCAGATACTGTATCCACTCTGGCTACTCTGGACTCGACATGAGATAGGATTGAAAATGCGATCACTCAAATGTAGTTTCGCCGAAGTCGTCTATCTGATCATCCACCCTACCGGGAATTGATCGGTCATCGCCGAGCTCATGGACCCTCGACGAGCATGAGTGAAGACATTACGCTCCCCCTCGGGCTCATTCTGGCTGGTCGGTCGGGTCGGTGCGAGTAACAATCTTCCCCGGGCTCTTCTATTATCTCTTGGATCTGACACACTTTGGTGCTAACTTTCGCGTCAGGCTTTTTCCGCTGTAACAGATTTTTAGTGGAAATGCCCTTTCTAGAGGGGCTAATGCATTTTTTCGGTTGGCGACGTGTATTCGAGATTCCGAGTCCAAGATCACGCCATGCGCCGTCATCACAGCGTTTTTCATTCGTTACGCAGAGACTCAGACACTGGGATATGCGTCAACGGTGGTATCGTTCCAGACGAATGTTCGTGGAAAGATAACCGCGACTCAAGAGAAACGGTGAGTCCCTTGTAGTGTCCGAGCGGGCGGGCTAGTAGCAAATTTAATACTAGGCAATCGGGCAACCCAATCCTTTTGCTGAGGCCCGATGCAGTCTCATGTGCCCGATCGTGCGGCGAGTCCACTCCGCAGATTCATCTGACTGTGAATGGTAGCTAGCTGCTACTAGAAGCTCTTTGCTTGATCCTTACGAACTGGCACAGGTGCGTCCAGAGCTTGAATGCGCTGGTTATCACAACGTCCGGATCGCTGACAATGGATCGCTGGGGCAGGTCGTGGTGCTTATAGATCTCGGCGAACACCAGCTCCGCAACGTTCCTGGTGTTGTAATTATCCCGACTGGACACCATCCCGGTTCTTAGACAAGGGTAGCGGCCCGACGAGATCGATTCCGATGGACTCACGGGAATACAAGGCTACCCCCAGCGGATTCAGTAGCCTGTGTGGCTTCTAGTTAGTATGCTTACTCCGTTTGCAAGTAAGACAATTTGTTGTGTGTCCTTGATCATGCACTTCTATCACCGCACGTATGCCAGTGTTCTCATTTAGCAATCCCGAGGTGGGCTTACAGCGACTGTGGCTGAGAGGTCAGCATTACGCCGTTCGATCTCGATGCGGGGCACGCGAATCATAACCCGCTGCGTTTACCCTTCGGCTCACTTATATGCTCAAGTGCTTGTTCCAGGGGCAATTGCTGGGCCGGTTCAATGACGCACGAATGACAGGCGGAGTTTCTTCCCCTTAGCTTTCAGGGTATTCTCTACTATCCGTTCGATAGGATTCAGCATACTCGCTGCCAAGAACTGTCTAAGGGTTCGAGAAGTCTCATCTCTAGGAAGGCAAGACGACAAGCCATGTTTTGCGCACGTTCGTCGTTTCTCACACTGCGCCAAAGGTTTGAGCATTGTTTGCTGATTCCTCACTGCGAACAAGCGTTCATCGCTGCTATTACCTTCTGGCATGTCCGTTCTTTATCCGCCATTGCGACAGCTCGCTACGTTGGCGGTCCACGTCCAGCTTTGGGAAGGTCATTTGACATGTCTCCGATTATTGGGTCGGAACCTTTCCCTTTGTCACTCAGTCTAGCTGGGATTCTCAAAGCAGTTAGTATCTGCTTTGCCAATTTGCGGCGTGCAACTCGTTGCTAGCCAACTACACTAAGGCTGTACTCAGCCCTTTATAACAGCGGACGCGATCGAGTTAGGATCACTCTCACACGATTCAGAATCAGACAAACGTCGACGTCGACGTTGCCATTCATCTGGGTCGGTATCGATACTCCCGAGGGTATCGTACATACTGGATTCATTATCCGTGGACAGTGCAACGGGTGTACCCTTGTTGCAGATAGGGAGACAATCACCAATCCCATTGTCCTCGCCTCCAGCCATTCTTTCGAACGGGGTTGGCGCTCTAGTGGCGACGACGTCACGATATGATCTCGAGTCTCTAGCACGCTCTCCTCCGTCTTGAGGGCTAAGAGCCCGAGTGCAGGAGGTACAGTAGTCGTAGGACTCACTGTTCGCCCGACGTCTCGGCGTCATAGGGCGCCGGGTGACTGCACACTACGAGCGGTTGCGTCGCGACGATCTTGACATTGGACATTGAGTTGAGAGGTTGGGTCGAGTACGTCGTCGGTCGTCAAGGTGGGCCAGACCCGTCAGTACCAGGCGATGAACTCGACGGTGGGGGTAGAGATGACTTGTTAAGTCAAAAAAGATGTAACACTGACTACCAAGACAGCGCTGGCAGTAATGTCGCACAGAATAAAAATGAGAGACTGGAGATGGATGCAGCTGATAGCTGCCTTTATATACCTTTTCCATGGCCTGCGGGCCGATGCCTTGACAGCTCAGAGACAGTGTTCCTTATTCTGCACCAGGCTGCCGTTTTAGTAAGCATTATCCGCGACAAGTACGTCGCCTAGGTCTCCAGGAGTGGAAGAACTTCACGAATTCACGAAGGGAACTCTGATGACAATTCTGGGGAAATGATTGACCTACACTGATGCAGAGCAGAAGATTGACTGCACGGAACAGATCGTGATTAAAGGCCCGGCATTTTGTAGTGGAACATCATTGCTATGCTTCCTTGAAGTCAGATGGACGAGGAACTCACTCGCAGTAAAGGCTGAGGATATGGTATCTCGTCTCACAAGCATGCCTGGTGGTCGACTAGAAACATTAATGGATCAAATGAACGTTTGGATCTGAGCTCACGATAAGTCCGACAAATAAAGACGAGCACAGTCGAACGGTACAATTCGGCCGCGGAAAAGCAGAATGGGAAGCCAGCTTTGCGGTGGACGGGCCATCAAGACTTCCGATCCGTAGGGGAGCTAAGTTGGGGTAAGTGCTTAATCGAGTACTCTTAACAACTGTTGTCTCAGCATCCACCTCCAGGATCCTGAATTCGAGGGATTCTCCGGGAACGCGATAGATTGGCACCTGGAACTCCAAGGTCGCTGGCGGTTTCACTGGCAGTTTATTGCTCGTGCGATCGGATCGAGTGGTCAAAGTGTTGTGGGAGCCCGGAACTCTGTGATGGAAACGAAGGTGGCCTCCTGGATTGCAGCCTGATTAACAACAACATTCTTTGGCCCAACTTTGTCAAGGGACGTCTTCAAGTTGAGGTCTTCTATAGTAGTAGGACCGTAACTTAATGATATGTTCACAACTTCAATCGCTGAGTAAGCATCGGATCGGACTTCGGAATTGATGTGCTCATTGGCACAGTGCGCTCAGCAGCCGCGACCACGGTTTGTCGATTACCACTACCGAACGGTCTGACCAGCCATGGCAGCCAACAAAAATAAGCTGGCTTTCTTGTCGATGCCGGCGCCAGCGTCGTACGTCGCTGGTCTCGGTCGAGGTGCTTCTGGTTTCACCACTCGCTCAGATATCGGTCCTGCAAGAGAAGGACCTTCTGCAGAAGCAGTAGCCGAAGCCCAGGCCCGACGCGGGGAAGAACCCGAGTTCGACCAGGATCAGTTCCAAGACCCAGACAATGAATATGGTCTGTTCGCCGGTACGACATACGAGCAGGACGATGAGGAAGCTGATAGGATATATGAATCTGTTGACAAGAACATGGACGGGAGGAGACGAGCCCGCAGGTTTGATTTCAACCAACTTTCTCTCCATTAACCCCACAAATGCTAACTTACAGTTTCTCCTAAATTCAGGGAGGCACGGGAGGACGAGGAGCTTGCAAAGCACCGCGCAGAACGCCCAAAGATACAACAGCAGTTTGCGGATTTGAAACGTGGTTTGTCTGTCATCACCGACCAGGAGTGGGAGAACATTCCCGAAGTAGGTAATCTCACAAGGAAGAAGAGAAGAAAGGATGAGAGATCATTCGTTGTTCCCGATAGCGTTATTGTGGGCGACAGAAACAAGACAGAATACGCGAGCGCGTTGGATGTTAGACAACAGGAGACCGGTGGCTTCGAAACTCCCGCAGAATCTGGAACCATGACAAACTTTGTCGAAATCGGTCAGGCTCGAGATAAGATTTTGTCGTTGAAACTTGACCAGGTAGGGTGTATATTCACATTGGACTTGTCTCACAATTTACCCACTCACATCCCCAAGATCTCTGGGACGTCCACCACATCTGGGTTGGCTACTTCTGTGGATCCCAAGGGTTACTTGACTTCTTTAGACAGTATTGCCATCAAGTCGGAGGCTGAGATTGGTGACATCAAGCGCGCACGCATGCTCTTCGATTCCCTTGTTAAGTCGAATCCAAAGCATGCTCCTGGTTGGATTGCAGCTGCGTGTTTAGAGGAGCACGCCGGCCGAATGGTCGCAGCACGCAAACTCATCAAAGCTGGGTGTGAGCAATGTCCGAAGAGCGAGGACGTCTGGTTAGAGAGTGCTCGACTACATAACAAGGAGGACGCTAAAGTCATCCTTGCGAATGCTGTTCAACATGTCGGGCAAAGTGTCAAAGTTTGGCTCGCTGCCGCTGACCTGGAGCAAGACGCCAAGGCGAAGAAACGTGTTCTTCGCAAAGCTCTCGAAAACATACCGAATTCTGTTCGACTATGGAAAGAAACCGTCAACCTCGAAACTTCACCTGCGGATGCCCGTATTCTCCTGTCACGCGCCGTGGAAGTCATACCTCTTTCCGTTGAACTCTGGCTTGCGCTTGCCCGCCTCGAAACTCCCGAACGCGCGAAAGCCGTGCTCAACAAAGCCCGAAAATCTATTCCCACATCTCACGAAATTTGGATAGCTGCTGGTCGCCTCCTCGAACAAGAAGCGACTGGCGATCCTTCGAAATCTTTGGAAGCACGCAATAAAGAGCTCGATGTTGTAGACAAAACCATTGAAGCCGGTGTCCGCGAACTGAGACGCCACCAAGTTCTTCTTACACGCGAGCAATGGCTGAAAGAGGCCGAACGATGTGAGTCCGAAGGGTCCCCTAGAACAGGGGAGGCGATCGTCAAAGCGACGGTGGCAATGGAAGTCGAGGAAGAGGACAGGTTGGATATCTGGGTTTCTGACGCGGAGAGTGCGGAGTCGAGAGGAATGGTTGGGACCGCGAGAGCGATCTTGGCCTATGCGCTCAAGGTATTTCCCGACAGACGGAACCTATGGAGGAAGGCTGCAGACCTCGAAAAGGCGCATGGCACTCGGTGTGTGATTTTATTCTCACTCTGTGTAGTCCACTCTCTTGACGTTCTCTTTTTTCTTTGCCGAAAAGTGAATCCCTCGATGCGCTATTGGCGCAAGCCGTACACTACTGCCCTCAGGCAGAAGTCCTGTGGTTGATGGCTGCTAAAGAGAAGTGGTTAGCCGGCGATGTACCTGCTGCTCGTGAAGTTCTCGAAAAAGCGTTTATCGCAAACCCGGAGAGCGAGCAGATCTGGCTTGCTGCAGTCAAACTCGAAGCCGAGAACGGCGAGTTAGGTGTCGCAAGAGAGCTCCTCGTCCGTGCGCGGACAGTTGCAGATACCGAACGAGTACGTCTTGTCGAACGCCCTCACACGATCCTCATTTTTTACTCATTCTTTTTATTCAGATATGGATGAAATCTGCCGTCTTTGAACGCCAGCAGGGTCGTTACGATGTCGCGCTGGAAACGGTATCGACTGCCCAGTCCAAATTCCCTAAATTCGCGAAACTTTACATGATCCAAGGCCAGATCCACCAACTCCAAAACAACATTCGAGACGCGCGTGCAGCGTACGCTGCAGGACTGAAAGCATGCCCCAGAGAAGTCACACTGTGGATCCTCGCTAGCAAACTGGAGGAGGTCGATGGCAAGAGTATCAAGGCGCGCGCTATCCTTGAGAAAGGCAGACTGGTCAATCCGGCGAATGAACTCCTCTGGGCTGAATCCGTAGGCGTTGAAGAACGCTCAGGCGGTGCTGCCCAAGCGAAAGCCATGCTCTCTCGTGGACTCCAAGAATGCCCGACGTCTGGTATCCTCTGGTCGATGGCGATTTGGGCCGAACCTCGTCCGGCTCGTAAGTCCCGGTCGGTGGACGCACTCAAAAAGTCCAAAGACAATGCGATCGTGACGTGTACGGTTGCACGGCTGTTTTGGGCAGAGAGAAAGATTGAGAAGGCGAGGCAGTGGTTCTCGAGATCGGTCGCGACGGAGCAGGACAGGGATCTCGGAGATCATTGGGCCTGGTGGCTCAAATTCGAGAGACAACATGGGACGCCGGAGAGTGATGCTTGCTGTCGCGAGTTGTGAACGGTTTTTTTTGTCCGTAATGCTGACCAACGTCGAACGTTGTTAATAGGAGTACGTGACCGAGGTCGAGAAGCAATGCGAGGTGGCGGAACCCCACCATGGTGCCGTGTGGCAGTCAATAGCCAAGGATGACAAGAATGTTGGGAAGAGTACGAGGGAGATCCTGAAGCTTGTAGTTGAGGCACTACATTGATTGTAATGTGTTGGTGTTCCAAGTTAGTTGTTTCGTCCTTGAGTGTATTCTAGATTACTACGGCACTAGTGTATTATCGCCGGTAGATCTTCCTTGGATAATTAAACTAGGTGTTACCCGGCGTGTGTCACATGACACGACCAGCTGTCGCAAGGTACTGTGTTACGTAGGCTCTTTATCCAAACTACCTCTCTGATGCATCTCATCTTGGTAGAGTCACCAAGTTCATTGACTAGCATTCTTTACTGCTCCCGCAAATTGTCTTTCTGAAAAAATGAGGCATGAACACGTTGAACTTCGCCCCCAGCAACTCCCGAGACCCGGCGGTACAGGAAGGGCAATTAGACGTGCGCAAGCGTTTATTTCGAGTTGAAGCCACCGGTATGCACTTACCGCATGGTCACTAGACCTTAGTGCGTTTGACATAACTATGGGCCTGCGACTCATGCCGTCTGGGATATATGTTACTCTGTCGGCTGTCGGTGAAGCCGACAAAGGAGTTAACTCGCCGGTCGCCAGTCAAATTTTTGTGTAAGGTCTTTCTTGGATATGTTTGTTGCGTGACCGTTATTCCTCGTTCATTCCATCCATAGACCTTCAGACGTCGCGGATGGAGATGATCAGATCTACGTACTTTTCGAGCTTCGTGGCATGCTGGGCAGTGGAGAACACACGCGAAATTTTAGTGCTGTCGTGGACGATATGTTCGATAACAACAACCCCATGGACTTTTCGAAGTGGGCTTCGGAAAGAAATCTAGTTCCCATGGGCTCGGTTGCCCCGAACCATAAATTCTCGCTTGCTGCTGCCACGGATGTTGGACATAAGCTCATGCTCGCTCATCGGCAGTGTAAAGATCAGTCTCACCTTGAAAGCGCCATGCATCAATTCCAGCTTGCCCTCATGGAGTGCCCGCCAGATCATCCCGACCGTAGCTCTTTGCTCGCAAACCCGGCGATGGCACAATTTGTCAGAAGTCAGGTCAGAAATTCTTATGCAGACCTCGACGTACCGATCACCTTGTTGCAAGAAGCTCTTGAAATTACCAACCTTTTCTGTCTTGAGCATCTATCTCCCTTCCTCAGGCTCAGTCTCGCTGTGCTCTCGCACATACATTCCTGGGGTCATTGTCATGAAGTAGCCGGCTTAGGGGAGCTGCTGGACCATGTCCTGCAGACTCTTGTTTGCCAAAACCCTTCGGTTGGTGTGACACACAAGCCTTCTGCGGAAAAGAGGAACACCCTGGGAGCTAGATATCCAGATTCGGATGTGTATTCTGTCCACCCATTGCACGATTATCTGCTGACGGGCTTCATCGAGCTATCGGACAAGATGATCCTTGGCTACTCGATCACGCTATCAGCGAACACCGCATTGCATTGAGACATCCTCTCCCTGGCCTCAACTCATGGAGTATCGTACATAATCTGTCTGGTGCGCTTCGAACCAGGTTCGACAGACAACACGATGAGAATGATCTTCTTGAGTCCATCAAGCTTCTCCGAGTTTCACTGATGTACATGGGCACGGATCACCCTGACACGTCCCTCACAATGTACAGCCTTGCGAAGAAACTCTTCCACGGCTTTCAGCACTGGGCTCACGACACCGATCTGAATGATGCTATTGAGCTTCTCAGATCTGTGCTTCCGCTTATGCCAGACGAGCATGCTGGTCGTCACCTAGCAATGAACGACTTTGGAATGATGCTTGGAACACGCTTTACTTACTGGGGCAACGAAATCGATCTTGAAGAGGCTGCCGGTATTCACAGATCTATTATACGTACGGGATACCCTGATCGTTGGAATTCTCTGAACAGCCTTGCCATTTCACTCCAACTTCAATTCCAACACCGTGGCGATCAAAGTGACTTGGATGATGCGATCGAGCATCAAAGAGCTGCGCTGCAGCTCACCCCTCTCAGTCATGGGCACCATCCAGGATTAATGGGTAATCTCGCAACAGCACTGCGCATACGCTTTGACCAAGGCGGTGACAAGAACGACCTCACCACTGCCATAGAACTCTATATGGCTTCACTCCACCTCCTTTCCGTTGAACATCCTCTCCGCTCTCGTATATTGAACGACCTTGCTCTTGCATTCCGAGAGCTTTTTCACCAGAGTTCTAATCAGGATAATCTCGATGAGGCCATCAAGCATGCCCGAAGCGCCGTGTCACTTAGACCTTCTGGACACCCTGATCATCTGACAGTAACAACTCTTGCTTCTGTACTCAGTGACAAACAAGAAGATAACGAAGCGCTTCAGGAGGCATTGCGACTCTGCTGCTTGGCAGACCATAATACACCTCATGCTCATACAAGGCGGTTCAGCATACATCGGTGCTATGCAAACATCTTCTTATCCCATCACGCACACCACCGTACAACAGCACATTTCCAACAAGCAATGTCTCACTATACAGCAGCAGTAGAGTGCGAGGCCACCGGCCCACTTGTGCGCTTGAGGACTTGTCTGGAGTGGATTAAGCATGCAGAACAACACCAACATCCTTCTGTGCTTGATGCTTATGCAAAAGCGTTCCAATTCCTCGACCTCCACCAGATCTGTTCCTCGGTGTCCTTGCCATCTCGTTACGCTACCCTGAAACACTTCCCTCGCACCCTTGCTGTCGATGCAGCGTCATCTGCACTCCGTCACGGCAATCCGACCCGTAGCTTGGAGCTCTTAGAACAAGGTCGGACACTACTTTGGACCCAGATGACACGTTTCCGTACACCTGTCGACGACCTTGGCTCCCTGGGTCCTCGTGCAGAAATTCTACTGAAGAGATTCAGAACCCTTAGTTCGATCATCACCAGAGTATCTGATCACGAGTCCAGTAATCCGGCAGACCGCGGAGCCCCGCAAGGTTTCCAAGCCAGCCGCTATAGAGATCTGGACGAATGGAACCATGTTATTGAAGAGATTCGGACCTTTGATGGATTCTCCACATTTCTGTTGCCACCCCAGTTCTCTGACCTCGCGGAAGCTGCACGAGAAGGACCGGTGATTGTGTTGATTGCCAGCAGCTTTTCATGTGATGCAATCATCGTCTTGCACGAGAAACCACCCATCCATATCCGGCTCGAGCTCACTATTGAACATTTACAACGCCTCCTTGCAATACAACAGGAAGCTATCAGCCTCTCTGAGCAGCCACAAACTGAGCAGCCACAAACTGAGTTTGTTAAGGTGCTTCGGGAACTCTGGGACCACGCCATCTCACCTGTGGTCAGCGAAAAGTGGCCCCGAAAGGTTCTCGAATATGGTGGTGTCCAACGTCAGTCTTCACGGCCTTTCCACTGCACGCGGCGGGGGAATACAGGCAACGAGGGAAAGCGTTATCACAGCTTTACATCTCCTATACACCCACTCTCATGACACTCGTCAAGGCTCGCCAGGGTGTGAGCAGCTCCGACCCCATCTCATTTGCTGCCATCGGTCAAGCAACGCCCAAAGGTGCCAGTGACTCTCCACCACTTCCCTTCGTCGAACGTGAATTAAACTTTATCGAAAGCTGTATTTCCTCCGAACCCTCTATCGATTTCACTTTCACCAAGTTCCCAAGTTCGCTATCGACCAAGCAAGCAGCGATCGACGCAATCCGCCATCACACATGGCTACACCTCTCATGTCACGGCCAACAATACATCGAAGCACCTTTCCAATCTTGTTTCGAGATGCGTGACGGTTCAGTGTCATTACTCGATATCGTGGACCTCGATTTATCTCATCACGCGTTCGCGTACCTCTCTGCATGTAAAACTGCCATGGGCGTGTCGAGCAGTCTGGACGAAGTCATTCATTTAGCTGCAGGACTGCATTTCAAGGGCGCGAAAAGCGTGATCGGGACGTTGTGGAAAGTGGACGACGAAGGTTGCGTTTAGACTTGTTTTGAAATTTTACGAGGCGTTTCGACTCGGAGGTCGGTTGGATCATACGTCTGCAGCGAGGACTTTGCGTCGGGCCGTTCTGTCCCTCGTGAAAGAGGGCGTTCCTTTGATGCAGATGATCCAATTTGTTCATATCGGCGTATGACATGGATTGCGGCTTTTGTTGGTGCAGAGACCGCGGTACGGGTCGGTGCTGCATCTTTCGTGTGTATCCTAGGTAACTACGAACATGTATCTTGTAAAACACATACAGGAGCGTGTTCGATGCGAGCGTAGGTTTGCATTGTGAGTGAAATGGCAAACAACAGGTCGACAACAAGCACAATATCCGTATTGCATATGATGGGTATATCACACATAAAAGAACGCTCAAAATCAAAGTTTCGCATCCCGTTTCCGACACGAGGACGAGTCAGACTTGCACTCTCCCACCTCCCCCATTCGCCCTCGTCCCTTCTTCCCGCCCGCAGGGAGATCCTCGTCCTTCTTCCACAATCCCCCCGCCCAGGGTTCCCCACCACCAACACCGCCAACACCGCCAACACCGTCACACCCCCGACCCATCTCTCCATCCCACGGAAACGGACGCAACATACACGCCGCCGCCTCGTCCGCATCGATGCCCTCCTTCTCACACGCAATCCGTACAGGATTAGACGGCGTGAGCAGCGCCAGAGCGATGTGCTGATGGAGCGTAGGCGCATTGGGCGGCTGTACCTCGAAATCGGGCACACGTCCGTATCCGATGGTGGCTGTCTTGATGAGCACGGCACTGGATAAGGTGAGTCGCAGTAAGTCTGACATCGGGGGTCTGTTTCTGTTGGCCCCGCTCGCGTATCCCCGGCGAAGAGGCCTTGTATGTATGTATGTATGTATGTATGTATGCGCTGGGGTATGCGAGGGAGGGGCAAAGAAGGAAAGAAGAAAGAGGAGGAAAGGGCTGACGTACGATGTGAGACCATAAACTGGTTTGACGCCCTCGTCTTCGCGACCGGTGAGGAACCTGTGTAGACGAAACGTACCTCCTCCTCCCAAGCGTAGATCAGTAAACGTGTGATAAGGCCGTGTTGGGTCGATCTTGCGATTACTAGGAAAGTGAGGGGTAGAGGAAAGAAACGAGCTGAGGGGTTGTGCGAATATGGATGTCACTTCTGACGCGTTCAAGTTGGGCTGTTGGTCGAGGGGTCGAGGGACAGTGAGCTGCCTAGGAAAAACGCCATGTGAGAGACTGACCTGCAAACTATTGTCGAGGATGAGGACGACGACACTGTGGAACGGCGAGGCAAGGTGAGAACTCGGTGTCGTTCAAAGACGGTTCTGAAAAGAACTGAAGGGGTGACCACTATTTCGCCCTTGGCTAGATGAGGCTCCATCACGCATAAGAGAGGTACTCTTTCGGTGTCTTGAGGCAGCCCGATCTACTCCCAGGTGGTGCTCGGCTCGCAACACGGACTGAACATATACCGACGTACCTCTTCAAATGCTTCGCGTCTCTAGTAAGAAAAACCTATCAGACACACGCAAGGAAGACGGGGATGCAGGTGGTGACTGATCGCTGTATTCTCTACCGTCACATCCTGGGGGTCGATCTTTCCGCCGGGCAACGCCGTATCGCCAGCGTACGCTCTCAGTGCCTCAGAACGTCTACGTCCCATGTCACACATCACACACACCACCAACACGTGAATCAGCGAAATACGCCCACAACCACGCCGGATCGCCTCACCACAGACGAACCCCTCTACTCACCTACTAAGAACCACATACAAATCTCCCGAGCGACCGACAAACAACGGTACAAGGACCGCTGAGCTCTTTGTGCGCGGCAGCCGGGCGAGAGTGGGTTTCGCGCGATAGGAAAGCAAGTTGACGATGCATCTACGGCACATGTGTATATGTGGACGTCATGGAGGAGAGGGTCAGGTTATCGTGTTCTGGTGCTTTCGAGAGGTGAGCTACGTACTGCTTGGTTTCTGTCTTGACATTCGGGTGCATACGCTCTAGTTGCTCGAGTATGGGTTGCGGGCGAGCGATTGGATGCTGCGTGAAGAGGTCGGAGCGGCTTTGAGAGGAGTCAGGAGGCATGTGAGAGGTCTGAGAGTCCGATGGAAGAACAGTGGATGTAGTATGGATGAGGGTTGCCCTGGGTTGTTATGATCGTGTTGACTCCTGGGGCACTGTCCAAGGGCTATAATGAAGTGGCTGTGTTATGTTTTGAAACCATCTTGTCTTCCTCAGTATGCGTGCAAGTCTACGAGTAGAGGGGCACCATACCTCGGTACTCAGACTACAGTCACCATGTACGCTAACAGGAGAACACCACAAGGGAATGGTTGGATATAACGAATTTGAATGCTACATTTGTACCGATAGACGTAACATCTTGTCAGGCAGACCTCGAGTTATTCCAGCACGGGTCATGTTCAATTTCGACTCGCTGATGACTCCAAATCCACCATCTCCGTCGATACCTTTCAACCTCTCCCCTCAGGCTTCCTCCCAAATCGTTCATTCCCATCCGGTCCCTCACCCCTCTTACTCGTCTCCGGCCCCTTCTCAGTCGCCCACTTCTTCTTCCCGCCATACCTCAGCTCCAAGTCCTTTCCTTCCAAAACATCATACGGTTCATCCTCGCTCGTTGTCAGGTACTCCTCCGTTTTAGCCCCCGCGCGACTCCACGGTCCTGTTGGACGCTGCACGTCCTCAGAGGCGGCATCTACTTGGTGGGTAGTCGGGTCCGGGGGTGTTTCGTCGACATCTTTGAAGTAGCTATCGGCGGTGTCTTCGGTGGGGTTAGGAGGAGAGTGGCGTTCGTGATGAGCCCGAGCGACGCGGGTGGTGTACAAGGGACGGGTTGGTTGTAAGCGCAAGATTGTGCGGCGGATGTCAACTTTCCGGTGGAGTGCAACTCTGGACGTGAACATGATGGTTAGTTATCTACCAGAGCGAGTAGTACCGTCGAGTGGTGTGATGTATGACATCATCGTGATCATGTAGCGAACGGTGTATGAATTGTGAATTATACTCCTACACGACGGATGTTGGATCGAATTGTTTACTCTGCGGCTTTCTTCTTCTTCTCTTCTACGATCTCCACGTTCGCAGCAGGGACGCCCTTGAAAACACCTGTGTTACTCTCCATCAACTCCAACACATCGTCTGCGACATCGCCTTGAACGACGATCTCGTCCTGTCCTTGTGCATTCTTAGTGACAGAAGCACCCGTCGCGAATTTCTGAGCGAGGAACTTGGAAGCTTTCTTCAACTCAACGTCTACACCCACACAAAAAATCCCACCCGCATATCCGCAACACATTTCATCAGCAATCCATCACGTCCTTCCAACGTCAACAGACTCACCAAACGCTTCAAGACCATGAATAGCCGTGACGAACTTGCGTTTGTTCCGCTCGATACGTTTAATCAAGATAGGCGATGCCTAACCAACCGCACGCGCAACCCTCAGCGCACCAGATCACAAAAAAGACGTCTGAAAAAGCTAGACTCGAAAACGCGCACCATCTTCTTTTTGAGGGCAGCATCCGCTTTGGCTTCTGCTTTGGCCTCCTTCTTTGCGGCGTCTTTCTCGAGCTTGACCTGATTCTCTAGACTGAGCGTGCCAAGCTTTGACTGAAGGGCCTCCTCCGAGTAATACTTGTCAAATAACTGGGGATGAGCCTCATGTAGCCATTCTTTGCACTTGGTGATGCTGGATCCGAATTCGCAGTACTCTGGGGGAAAAGTACAAACTTTATAGCGAGAGAAATGTCAGCAGAGGGTGGTGAATACTGGAGATATCTAACCCTGGCAGTAGAGGACCTCCACGGGCTGAACTGCCTGCGACTCTTGCTGGTCAGTCGAAGACATTGATTAGATCGCTAGCACGTGATCAGCTGCTTACTTGTACCGAAACCCTGCAACACGTTCAAGATCAGGCTAATACCAGTAGGTAATGTCTTTACAGCATTACGTAGATAACAGAACGATATATCGTGCGTCTAAGCGTTCAGCTTCTTCATCTCTGTACTCCCGACCGCCATGAATATTATGGCCACCCGACGTTGTCTGCGTGTAATTATTCAAGAGTAGATCTTCAGCGGCGCTTTTCTGCCTCTGAACCCTCTCTGCCGACCTCGTGCAAGCTCCCATGTTCGTTCCGATCTCCAGGTGTGTCTTCTCTCGGCCATCGGGGGACTTCATGCACGTTGTCTCCCTCTCGCCCAGGAACAGCAGCCGTGTGTAGCTCTCTCGAACTCGAACCCGAGCTTGGTGGCACCGTCCCAGTACCCGTGACGCCCTGTCCTCCACCTCTATTCTGCTTAACCTCCCCAACGTTCGTGCCCATCCTCAACGCCTGCTTCAGCGACGGAATCACCCCAGGGGCCCTCGCCTCCTCCTCCTCTCCTCTCCCTTCCCCTTCTTCTCGCCCGTCCTCCGTCTCGCCCTCTCGGCCCTCCTTTCTCTCCAATGTACCATCACCCACATCCCACCCCGCTCCCGCACTCGCACTCGCAGACCCAACCTGTTCCGCGAACCCAATCCCCTCCCAATTCCCCAACGCACCTCTCCTCGGTTTAAACCCCCACCCCCTCCCACTCCCACTCCCACTTCCGCTTCCCCCGTGTGCCCGTGCCCATGCCCCGGCCCCGGCTCCCACTCCCTTTCCAGGCGCAGCCGCATCGAAAGGGGTACTCGTCCCAGGCGGACCCTCCCGCGCTTCGAACCCAGCGCGGACGGCTTGGGATTGGGGATCTTGGGGATGTCGTTGGGATGGGTGTGTGACGTGGCCTTGTGAGAGGGCGGGATCTCTGCCTGTGTCTCTGTCTCTGTGTGTGTCTACGTCCGTGTCTGTGTCTCTGTTGTTTCTGTCCGCGTCTGTGTCTACGTCCGCGTCTCTGTTATCGTTGTCTCTGTCGTCTTTATCTGTGAGCGCCGATTGCGAGGGAGAAGTGGAAAAGCGCGAGGAGGTAGCGGAGAGACGTCCACGTCCGCGTCCATGTCCACGTTGACGTTGAGGTGAGAGAGCAGAGAGGATCGCGCGGAAGCGGGGTGGATACATTAAGTTGGATGTACACTGAGACGACTATGCGGCGAGGGTCAACGCGAACGTGAGGGTTTGTACTCGTCTGGGGTGTGCAACTTTGGTTTTTGCAAGGTCCCGAGTTGATATGAGCAAGGACGAGACATCCGGTTCCGGTCGAGTTTGGAAGAGGGCCGAGGTATGACGTCACTCGCGCGGGGTAGAGCAGGGTTGATACTGAAAGAAAAGAAAATCGTACACGTCGCCCAAAGTATCAAACCCTCCTGATCGTTATACATGCATCAAAGTGAATTCTGAAACGAACACCAACAACTTGAACAAAAGGATCACACCCCATGGCCACCCTTTAAGCTTACACAGGAACATGCGACCGCACAGTCCTCACACCACCCTCCTTCGTCTCCCTAAACGTCACCCGCTGCAGCTCCAAACTCGTCCGCACAGGATGCGGACCGTTAAATATATCATCCATCTCCTCCAAACTCCGTCCTCTCGTCTCGACAAAGGTAAAGTAGATGACAAAGATACCGAGAAAGTCGACGACGAGGTAGAGGAAGTAGAATTTCCAGCCGCTGTTCGTGATGCCTACTGGCGCGGCGTACGTGTTGATGAAATTGACGATGCTGTGGTGATCAGAGTGAGGATGAGAGTGAGGATGGGGGTGAGTGCGGGAATGAGGGGATGTGAGTGGAGGGACGGAGCTTACTTGAGCCATAGACCGGACACGGCGAGTCCTTTGGCACGCGCGTTGGTCGAGAGCACCTCTGTCGGGTACAGCGCTTGGACTTTTAAAAAACGAAACACGCCAGTCAGCAAATCCACATCTCGCCATCAAACATAAAAAATTTTAAAAAAAAACTCACAGGGCGTCCAAACGAACGCAAACGCGACCAAAAAGACATAGATGAACGCGATGCCTACGAGCCCCACGGAGGGATTTCCAGCTTGTTTGGCAGTACAGGCGATGATGACAGCGACGGAGACAGACATCCAGAAACTGGAGGAGATGAGGAGTTTGCGTCGGCCGTAGCGTTCGATGATGTTGAGGCCTGCGAGGGTGGAGATCATCATGATGGGCGTTTGGAGGGCGTTGCAGAGGAGTTGCGATCGTTCAGAGGTGATGCCGGCTGTTTGAACCTGCGCTCGGTACCCGTCGGTAAAGGTGATCTCGTTCGCGACTAGAGAAGACCTACCATGAGTGGGAAATAGTACGACGTGGGGGGTAGATCGATCTGGCCGAAGAAGCCGACACACAGCACGATCCACATACGATGGCGGTTACCGCGAGTGTTGAACCTGGGGGATGGAGATGTCAAGACCCAGAAACACATGAAAGAAACGGAGAGAATGGATGTACAGTTCTCTAAAGTCCCACCACTTCTTGTCAGAGCCATTTGTCGATATGGAGCCCCTCATTTCTTCCATCTCGAGGCTAACGACCTTGCTAGCTGGGTTTCCGTTCCCGTGATACCTGGAGAGTTACCAGCTCAGATGGTTCTCTTGGACTGAAGCAAAGCAGCGCACTTTACGAGGACCTCTTTCGCCTTCTCATCTTTTCCCTGAGCGATGTACCATCGAGGGGACTCTGGAATAAACCACACGAATATCATGACAAGGATGGCTGGAAGGCCTTGCAATGCCATCGGGAGTCTCCAGTTGATCGTCGATCCGTTGTTCAGGTAAGCCAGCCCATACTCCACCCAAGTAGAAACGACTGGGAAGATCCCTCAGCTCAATACCCTCTCGATATGTAAAACCCACGCACTGGTTCCCAAGAAAAAGCATGACTGGTAAGCACCGACCATAATACCTCGCCAGGCCGGATGAGCCATCTCTGTTGTCCAAACCCATCGTGTCAACATCGTCTCCACTTTCAAGCGCCCCAAACATCCACGCACCGACAGCCCAGCTCTGAGCAGAGGGGCCAAGCATCACTGTACCGACTCCGAGGACAATCCTTCCAGCGATGAGGTCACGTCGTTTCTCGGCGCTTGCTTGGCAGATTGCACCAATCAGGGTGATTGCGGATGCGATAAACATGCCAGGTTTCCGTCCCCACCGGTCCGCACATGGGCCCGCTGCAAAACTACCGATAACATTACCGATGACATAGAGAGCAGCGAGGAACCCATTGGTCGCTGCAATGTTCGTCCCGAACTGAGCCTTGAAGTTGGGCATCGCCGAGACACCACCAAACGTATTCGAATCGAAGCCATTCTGAGCAGAACAGAGATACGTGACGAACAGACAGGCAAATAGCCTGAACGTCGTTCGGGACCAGAATCGTGGAGGTTCCAACAACAGCGCCTCGGCCATCGCTGTGTCTTTCTGCAATTCGATGGCCCTGCTATCCATGCCGGTGGGGCGGTCATGATGGACGTCATCGTGATGTTGATGTTCGGTCTTGGCGACATCTTCTTCCTGGTGGACGGAGATTTTCTCCTGGCTCATGGTGACAGGACGATGTGGACGGAGAGGCGGTCGGAGGTTTGTCGCAATCTCACGTACCCGTACCTCGTCTTATATCTACGTGATATCCGGATTTAAGTTCAGTGGAGCTTCTTCAGAACCAGGAGAAATAAGTCTCGTGAGACTCGGAGAGACTTGGCGAAAAAGGTGCATTGTCGCTCGACAATCAATGCAATGCAATGCATCCCTGAACCCCTACCGATAGTTCCGCCCAGATCAAACGCAATTCATTTCTGGAAAAACACAAAAACAAAAACAAAAAAACAAAAGACGAGACATCCGGCGCCGCAAGAGGACGTGATGAGGCAAGGCACACGAAGTTCATGTGACGAGACTGTGCGCTGTGTGGGTCTTTCAGCTGACCAAAAGTTATCGGAGGAAGACATCATCGTCGGCGTACGACCCGTAGTCGATAACGAACTTCTATTTCTCCGAGAATTCTCAATTGGGAGAAGGGTGACGGAATGCGGGGTGGTGGCGACGGAACATGGGACATGGGGCGAGTCGGAGACACCCCATGATCATCAACTGTCGAGACGATCGTTCGTAAACTGGAAACGTGATGTTGGAGTACCTGGAGCTCAACTTTCTGAGGCTGTAGGATAGATCTTAGATGGGGCTGAAACCAAGGACATGAATCACAGCTTGCCAGCTGCGCCGAGAAAAGTGATACGCTCTCACCGCAAAAGAATCAAAAAGCATTCGGGTGGTGGCAATTCGCTGAACCTGCATCAGTACGAAACGCGCGAAAGTCTAGAAAACCACAAATACAAAGGTTTCGAGCCATATATAGGGTCCGCATGAGAGTTTTCGAGGTGAACGACTATCGATCCTCATCCTAAGACTCAACCTAGTCTGCTGCAAAGTGTTTGTGAAGGAATGTCGTCCTTATGTTCCGTTCCGACGTCACCACGGCATCTTCGAATCTAGTCTGTCCCCAAAGGCGGGCTGTTGGCAACGGCTGACAGCAGTCGTTTTGCTCTGCTGACTCGGAGCACCTGGGTTTCATACACTAGGGATCGTCAATTGGACTATCACCGTCACGCATCACCAACTTTTGGAGAATATCTCTCCGAATTGTGACCCTGTTGACTCTATCGACGTGAGTGGTTCATGTTGTCCAGTGACCGCGGACCTCAGTGAGAACTTGAACGTTCGCGTTCAATTTCAAGAGTCAAGACATCGAGTCTGACACAGCTTTGCACAGCTTGAACTTGAACAGGCTGCCCCACGAATCAGTCACGGTCGACTCTCTTTCAAACACACTCAAGGTAAAACATGATTCAACAACTCTGAAAAGACACCCCCTCCACAGTTGACAGCTAATGGCTAACGGATGTTCCGGGTGGGATGCTCGGATCAACTAGGCGCGCATGTCATGAACATGTGACACCATCGATAATGCCCAAAAGTCAACATGGAAGCAAGACAACTAGGTCCCAATTTCTTCACACATAATATACTTGCATCAGGTTCACATTACTTAAACCTCGTCATGCGGAAACCGCGGTTGCCAACCCTCATACACTCTTTTTACCCACCAGCTGACAGACAAGAGGTACGCGCGTCACCAGCCCTGGAAATCACTTCTGTTATTGGCTGCGCATATCACCGCAGATCATTCACCACAGACTCGTCTCCAAGGTGAAGATGTCGAAACATCGCAAAATTAGTATATATCCACAGCGTATTGACGAATCACAGGACGTTCCGAGTCGTGATGCCATGTCCCCATCAGGACGATATCATGATTCAGAAGGCACGCTCTGACTTATCAGTCGGATGTCATATACCTCCGTTTTGAACGCTCCGTGAAGTGTGGGTCCTCCTTAAAAGTTGGAAAATGCAACCCGAGAGTGTTTCATGGTGTTCATCGCAAGACAAGCAACCGCAATGTCGTTGCGAAGCCTGCACTATAGTTTGTTCCTCCTCTCTATTCCTGGGTTGGTGTTGTCCCAGAACTTGCAACCTCCTTATGCTACCCCGAACTTCGCGACTTTGGGTAGCAGCTCGTGGCCTTCCACGTCTGCTTGGGATGCATTGAACAGCACCGTTGATGGACGCCTTCAAGCCATAAGACCGTATGCAGCCGTGTGTTACACTGAGGATCCCCTCTACGACGAACAAGCATGTCAAGAGGTCATTGCGAATTATAAGAACGATACTGCGGTATGTACCATTCTATATATCATCTGCGACCGTTTCACGGATATTTGACGCATGCTCTCATTTCCCAGCGTGAAGCCACCGCCCCAGCACTACTCTGGACAAACTGGGAGAGGTGTGGTTTCGGGAATGGCTGCGCACTCAATTATTCGGACCCCCAGCCCGTTAGCAACGCGACGTGTTACCAAGGCAGCACCCCCCCTTACAGCATCGCAATCTACAATGCTACCGACGCCAGTAATGTCATCAAGTGGGCCACTGCCAACAACGTCAAGATCACTGTGAAGAACACAGGTGTGTGATGAACTTTGTCCCCCCGATAGGAGCTTGGTTCGCTGAAGACGGTTAGGTCACGATTATCTCGGCCGTTCGGCTGCTCCTTCTACGCTTCAAGTGTGGACTCACGGCATGAATAGCATTGCCTATGAGAGCAACTTCGTGCCTCAGGGGTCATCCGCCACCCCTGTCCCAGCGATGATCATTGACGCTGGCGCACAAGTGTATCAGATGTATGAATTCGCGGCGGAGAATAACTTTACGATCGTCGGAGGAGGTTGTCTGACAGTCGGAGGTGGTGAGTCCCCCCCAGAACTGTTGTTTGCATGCACTCATGGTCTCTTTAACAGCTGGATTCTTCATGGGCGGTGGTCATGGACCTTAAGTACAGCCTCTTTTCTTGTTTAAATGAACATTGCTGAGTTGGTGTTAGTGCGGCGTCTACATATGGTCTTGCTGTAAGATCTCCCCTGTCTCCGGGAATATATATTGCGAAGCTGACTATGTGATCAGGTGGATAGCGCTCTCGAGTACGAGGTGACGACTATCCTTCAACGTGGTGATCTGAGAAACTAACGCTAATTTCAGGTCGTTACCGCCGATGGTAACATCCGAATCGCGAATGAAGCTCAAAATTCGGACTTGTTCTGGGCTCTTCGTGGTGGAGGAGTGGGGAGCTGGGGTATCGTCACTTCCATCGCGTTCCAAGTATACCCGCAGGTCTCGGTTGGAGCCTCACTGCTTACAATAACACCCAATGCCACCCAAGATAGTGACACCCTCGCTATCGAGTTCCTTTCCCTTGTGGGAATGTATCAGAACCAATGGCTTGGCTTTGGTATTATCTCTTCTCTCATTGTCTTCCCAAACGAATATTTGCTTGTGCGTATTCCGACCCGCTTCTTCTTTCCATCCGCCAATCACGTTGCCTTTGTCCGTCGCATCGTATAACTTCTTCTGGCTCAACGTGAACGCCACGCTCTCCGACCTCTACGATTTCTTTGACGACCTGACGAGTCTCTCCTCCAACTACACCGTATCTCAGAACCAAACATCGGCAGAGATGTACCCCTCTGTCTCAGCCTCCGTACTCGAAACCATCGGACCCTTATTTGAACAATTCAATCTCTACGGTGCCAGCAACCAACTCGCCTCCCGTCTGGTTCCTCGATCCTTCCTCGATCCTAGCTCGCCTGAGACGATCAAGTCCGTCGCAACCGCAGCATGGCAAGGCTTGTCGATTGCCAACCAACCTCTTCAAGGAACACCCACCGGAACGCTCAGTACGATCCCCCTATTGATTCTAACAGATTTACCGACTGCGACGAGAAATTTGGTCAATATGACGGGTGCGAACCCTGCACTGTACGAAGCGTCATGGAACACTATTTACGCTGTGTAAGTCGTCTGTACATTTGAAGGGAGGGAGGCGGTGCTGATCCTGATTGGGTTTGGGTTATGCCGTGGATAGACCTTGGACAACGCAAACGAGCGAGATGGAGAATGCTGAAATCATGAGCGCCGTTCAAAACGCCACCGGTCCCTTGACTCTGCTCGGTATCACAGGCAGTTACCAGAATGAAGGCAGCGCCTTTGAGCCCAATTGGCAAGACAGTGCGTTCCCCTCCCCATCCTCCTTCTCCTCGTCGGTTTCTCGAAGGGGACCGAGTGATTTCTGATTGTTACGTTCGGATAGCGTTCTTCGGATACAAGTACTCACAGCTCTCGCAAATAAAGCAAACGTACGATCCAGACAACTTTTTCACGACGTTTGAGGTGAGTGCGATTGTTTGTTTGGGGTGAGGTTGGTGTGTTTTGTTGAGCGGACGTCCGTGGTTTCGATTAGGGTGTTGACTCCCCGTCGAGTTTGCCTGCGTACGAGTGTTATGCCCTGGACGAGCAGGAGATGGCGTCGGTGTAGGAGATGTCCGACATCCGACAAGGTTCTCGACGTTGGCGGTCCAGTGGTAGATAATTGTTATAAACTGGGATCATTTGGACGGTGTTACTCGACTACTGCAATCACATATATGCTATTTTGCGTCATCATGAGAGGGTGTGATGAAGATGTACATATGGGGATATAAACATGCATGCATCCAATTTGGGTGATACGATCATGAAGAAAGCAGGACATGAATAATGATGATGTTGTTGTTCGAGACTAGGATCGCTGTTATGTTCCAACTTGTCCGGATAGGTTCGCCGAGTCGACATGTCCTACGGGATCACAAGTCATAGCACTCCTGGTTTTCAAAGACAAGAACGTCGTCACCATCACAAAGTCCTACACGTTTACTATTACATATGAATAAACAGCTGCAATCCAACGCTCTTTGTTGCTCTACTGTGAGGATGTCGATTCTACCACAGCCTCAGCCGTCTTGTCCCTGACCCCCTTCAAAAACTGCACCAAATGAGTGCCTCCAGTGCCTTTCAACGGCGGTCTCTTCTCTCCCACCTCTTCCGCTTCTTTCTTCGCTCTTCTCTCGCGGCTCGCGGGTCCGATAATGTAGACCGCGACGATCTGGATATGGGCGTCTCTAAATTCCTTGACAGAGCGAACGGCATCATTGTATGCTTCTACAAGTTCCAAGTGGCCACCAACGACAAGATTCCGGACGGGTCTCGGATTGGAAGTGAGATGACGCAAAAAGTTTCGGTGATGTCTAGGCATATAGATCTGCATGCGACGAAGGAGCGTCCGCTCGTCGTTCGACAAAGCGCCCGCATCTTCGGTATTGCAATTATCTAATCCGAGAAAGATATCGAGCGCGTGGATGAGAGCACTCTGTCCTGCGCTTGGTCCGGACAAATCTGTCGGTGTCTCTATCTCAGGGTGTTCTTCTAACCCTTCGAAAATCCACTTCCTGTTCATCGGATCAGAGTCTTGACCGCGGAACCAAGGACGGACGGAGTGGTAGAAGAAGTCGGGTTGGCAACCTTTGCGGACGTCGAGGAGGATGCGTTTGAGATCATCGACAACGGCAGCGAGTCTGTGAAGGTATCCCGTGATACGGCGTACTGCGATTTCATCTCCGACGAACATTTCGTCCATGGTAGCACGCATGAGTTCGAGGGCTTCAACGCCCCTGATTTCGATGCGGGAGGATGCGAGGTAGAATTCTTGTTCGTCGTTTGAACCAGTGAAGAGGTCTTGACTGCGGAGGTTATCAAGAGCGGGAGGAACAGTCTCGTCTGTGGTGGGAGACTTGAGAGTCCAGTTATAGAGAACAGTGTCAGAGTACGTTGCCACAGGTGGGAGCTGGAGATGTGTCGAGACCTCGAGAAGGGGAATGGCGATGTTAGATGGGATACGGATTTCCGCATCCAGGGGAAGTGTGTGAATGTAAGCATGCATGATAAAGGTGAGCACATGGTGAGCTCGTCTGAGTAACAGCTCGGACGTGGTGAGACCCTTGGTGGAAAGCATAGGCAACTGTGTTCACAAGGTCATAGGGCAGCGCGGATTGAGAAAACGTTATGGTTTAAGATGCCAAAAATAAGTAGAGTGGGGTAGGTAAGAGGAAAATGCTCACGTTGGTGCGCACATCTGCTCTCCATGAAGCAGATCGTGCAATCTCCTCTGCATTCAAGCCAGGTTTAACGGCTAGCTGAAGTTTCGTCGTAAAGAGATTATCAAGGACAGCCTCCCAGGGCTCCCATTCTACAGGAAGACGGCTGATTGGGGGATCGGGAGGCATGAAGCCAGTTCGGGTGTCGACATCGAAATCATGAGCGGCAAGGGTGGTTGTATCGACGATGCCATCCCTTTCGCCGATGACAATATCAGGACGAGGTAGATTGAGAAAATGGTCTGGTGGTAAGTGCGACATGGTCAGTTCCAAGAGATGAAGTGAATTTCCCAGTGACTGGTTGCTTATAAAATCTTCTCGTAAGTTGAATGAGTGATCATCGTGCCATATCGGGCAAGCATTTCATCTCGGATACCGGACCGGAGAGGTACTACACTTTGTCAGTAGCTGTGTTCTCCGTTCATTCTTCCTAATAACTTGGAACGAGTTCACCCATAATTGACTAATACCCGAAGGATTTGGGCTGAAATATGCGTCAGCCTGATCACGCAGAGTGCCTTGTTTCGAGACGGGTGTGTTACAACTCCCAGAAATTTGCTGCGAACTTGAACGTGACTAACATACTTCTTCAGTCTTAGAAATGTCTAACTCCTTCCGGGAAATCAACGTGACTGCTAACTTGCCACGTGGTCCGATTTGATGGAGTCAACGTAACACCAAGTTCAAGATTACAATCGGGGATTTAGCGGAAAACAAAGCCATCCTGTGGATACAAGCAACTACGAACTTGTAAGTGTTGGATGTAATGTTGTTCTTGCTGTCGTGTGGAGAATTAACCTGTGCGTGTTTAATGTACATCAATGCTTCAGATGTTGTCTGCCAGGAATAGTCTGCACAGCTTAGCCAGGCTATGAGAATTGGAGAGGGGTTGGGAAAGTATGAATGGCTTTCAGCGGTGAGAAGAACGAGGAAGATGAACTGTCGGTGCCAGGTAGGTCCAGGTACATCCGCATAGACTCGGTTCGGCATTCGGATCACATATGATCAACATCAACGCTAGGACTACTCAGGTTAGCACTAATTGTACTTGGTCTCCCACCGTTGGCGCTCAACACTTCCACGAACCATTGTCGTCAATCAACCAGTTGATAGGACAGCTCGCAACCATTGATGACGATCAGAGGTCACCAAGTATCCTTCGTGAGTACTCAGTGAGTTACCGACCCCAATAAAGTTTGACTTTGACTTTTCATCATGCTTCGGCTTTTGTCTCTCAGCTTCGGACTCGGCTGAGGTGCGGGTGCCGTGCTTCTTGCTACCAATGACAGATAAGCACCACGTCGAACACGAAACGCCAGTGCTTCCTGTATCTAAATACGACATTGGCCGAATAGCAGCTGCCCAGGACTACTCTTCACCTGTGCCATCTTGTCTTTGACGGTAGAGTATGAGTAGACGCTTGTAAGTGACATGAAGTCTGGCGACGGACGCCAACCACATGGAACCCATCCCTTCACCGTCATGCATGCTAGGATGGGATGCGGATGCGGGCGCGGTTTACTACTGTCATTATCAGCCAGCTCTGCAGTACATCATCACGTTTCGATGATGGTCTACTCCCCGGCGCAGCGTCTATGAAAGCATCAGCTACCACCGAGTCTCGTTCTGACGGAACTGCCAGCGAGGTCGAAAAGAGCCACGCGCATCATTGACTATTCTTGTACGGGCCAACTTGGAGATTGATACGATCAACTTCTCATGTACTGTGCGCGCTCGCGCACTGGAGTCTGTACCGCCCCCTGACGAGGGTATAAAGCACAGCGAGATGCGCCTCAAGTGCATCATTCGACATTCTTCGAGAGGTAAAGAAGATGGCCTTCCAAGGCTTTCGTAGCCTCCTGTTCCTCCTCTCCATCCCTGGGTTAGCATTATCCCAGAATTTGCAGGTTCCATATGCCGTTCCAAACGCTGCGACTTTGGGTAGCAGCTCATGGCCTTCTGTATCTGCTTGGGATGCTTTGAACATCACAGTCGGTGGACGCCTTCAAGCCATAAGACCGTATGCAGCCGTGTGTTACACTGAGGATCCCCTCTACGACGAACAAGCTTGTCAAGAGGTCATTGAGAATTATAAGAACGATACTGCGGTATGTATTGTTTCAAATATCATCTGTGACCGTTTCACGGATATTTGATGTATGCTCTCATTCCTCATTCCTCAGCGTGAAGCCACCGCCCCAGCATTACTCTGGACAAACTGGGAAGCGTGTGGTTTCGGGAATGGCTGCGCTCTCAATTACTCAGACCCACAGCCCGTTAGCAACGGGACATGTCACCAAGGCAGCACCCCTCCTTATAGCATTGAAATTTACAATGCCAACGACGCTAGCAATGTCGTGAAATGGGCCACTGCAAACAATGTCAAAGTTGCTGTGAAGAACACAGGTATGCGGTGAACAGACTCCGTCTGTTGGGTGTGATTTTGGTTGGCTGAAAATGGTTAGGTCATGATTATCTCGGCCGTGCAGCTGCTCCCTCTGCGCTCCAAGTTTGGATTCATGGCATGAATAGCATCGCCTATGAGAGCAACTTTGCGCCTCAGGGGTCTTCTGTTCCTCCTGTTCCAGCGATCACTATTGGCGCCGGTGCACAACTCTATAAAATATATGAATTCGCAGAGGAGAACAATTTCACGCTGGTTGGTGGGGGCTGTCTGACGGTTGGTGCCGGGGAGTCCGTTGAATCTTTTCTAAAGTTCTTATCACTCATCTTGGATTATAGGGGGTGGATATATCCAAGGTGGTGGACACGGGCCGTAAGCAAAATCTTCTATCTTGTCTCAATGAATTATTCTGATACTGCAGAAGTGTAACACCTGCGTACGGTCTCGCTGTAAGACGCACCCTCTCTCCCGGAATATATCATTAAGCTGACACTGCGACCAGGCGGACAACGCTCTCGAATTCGAGGTAATAGTCTTGAAAATCATGGTCTACGACGCTGACTTTATTTAGATCGTTACAGCAGATGGGGAGATCCGAATTGCGAACGCAGTGCAGAATTCAGACTTGTTCTATGCTCTTCGTGGAGGAGGAGCAGGAACCTGGGGAATCATCGTTTCTGTTACGCTCCGGGCACTTCCGGCGGTTTCGGTTGGAGCCTCACTCCTCACTATTACGCCCAACTCTAGCCAAGACGTCAACACTCTTGGTACGCAATTCATTGCGCTCCTCGGGAAGTATCAGAATCAGTTGATCGACACTGGTATTGCGACTGCTGCCATACTGGCTTCATCTGAATATCAACTCGTGTGTTTTCGTTTAATTTCTCCCTCCGTTTGCCCGCCAATCGTTTTCCTTGATGCATCTGGTCACAGAATTTCTACTGGCCCACCACGAACGCCACGCTGTCCGACCTCTACCCATTCTTCCACGAGATACACAATCTCTCCTCTAATTACACCGTAGTTCAAAACCAAACGTCGGCTGAGATGTTCCCCTCTGTCCCAACCTCTGTACTGCAAAGCATCGGTCCCCTCTTCGAATCCCTCGGTGTCTTTGGAAGCAGCAACCTATTCGCCTCGCGTCTCGTTCCTGCATCCTATCTTGATCCGAACTCTCCAGAGACGATCGACGCTGTCGCAGCGGCAGCATGGGAAGGACTTTTGGCCATGAATGCACCACTCGAGGGAGCGCCTGCCGGCACGTTTGGTGCTGTCCCGATGGTCATTTTCTCCACGATGCCAGCTGCGACGAGAAACAGGGTCGACGAGACGGGTGCTAACCCCGCTGTGTACGAGGCCACGTGGCACACTATCTACGCTGCGTAAGTGTGTCCGTTCCTCTTTCCGCCTCTAGAAGATAACACGGGACCATGGATGCTGGTGGACGTTGACGTTCTGGATTAGTCCTTGGACGGAACAAGTGAGCGTCTCAGAGAACGCTCACATCATGAACGCCATCCAGAGTGCTGTCAAACCCCTGAACGACCTGGGCATCACAGGTAGTTATCAAAACGAAGGCAGCCCCTTTGAAGAAAACTGGCAAACCAGTACGTTTTGGGTCTCTTCGTCTTTTCCGTCACCGGTGTGACTGACTGATCGCTGGGGGGGGGGGGGGTGTTATTAGGTTTCTTCGGATCCAAGTATGATCGGCTTTTGGAGATTAAGCAAAAGTATGACCCGACGAATTTCTTCTCGACGTATACGGTGCGTGTTTGTTGTTGGTGTGCCAGTGTGTAGTAGACTGACGAGTGACGCTCGTTCGACCCGGGTCTAGGGTGTCGGCTCTGTTCCGAATGCGCCACCCTTCGAGTGCTATGCTGTGTATGAGCAAGAGATGCATTCGGTCTAAGGGTGCACGACGTGTTTCCAGGGCGAATTTGGGAGTCTTTGTTTTGGGACAATCGTTTTTTTTTCTATGGACACGAGGCGTTGATGTGATTTCATAGTACATATATGCTACTAGTTGGAATGGGACTCTTGGATAAGACCTTGCAGCCTGAGGATAGCGCCAGAATCTCCTGGGGGAAGAGAACGCGCCCATCTTCCTGTTGTAGGGAAGGACGGCTACCTTTATGGACGCTCTTTGATGCCGTATTCGTTGTAGACGCGAGTGCACGAGCCCAACCCGTTGACCGACTTACGATGATACCCGTGGTCAGGTTGTTCTTCACCACGTGGAGAAAGTTATAGCCATTGGTGTCGAGATGTCGAGGTGAGCGGATCTCCTTGTCTTTCACGATGCCATGGGCCTGGAGGATACCATCGAACGGGCACTCGTAGTCGGTCTGGTCCTCGTGTCGGGGAAACATGATCGGACGAACGAACCCAAGGGTGCGCTGTGCCGGAAACGTCATACTAACATGGCGACGTCGCTACTCAAGGGCGAGCCTGTGTCCTCATAATTCAGCGGTCTTCAGCAGCGCGATGGAGAGATCGAGCGTGGGCGTGAAGGGGGTTGAAGAAGGGAGCAACTTGGGCCCGCCCCGAGTGACAGACCGGGTGATGATCGACTCACGGAAAGCGACTTCGATCTCGAGAATGCCGGCCTGAGCTTGATGGTCTCAGCCGCAGCCATGGCGTCGTGGTGGAGGAGACTCGGAGATGTAGGGTTGATCGAAGTCCGCTTGATACTCTGGGAGACAAGGAACTGCCAATGCTCGTTCCCACAGCATGCCATTGGTCGGCGATGGGGTGGTTGTAGACAGGGCGAGCTTCATGACGAATAATACAATATGCTTCCGAGCCAGTGCGGTTCGCTCCAGGCTGAGCCCGACTTGTATCCGCAGGAATTCAGAGGGTCGCTGAGCAAGCCGTAGAAGTCCTTGTACGCGGCCTGGTGGTAATTGGAACTGCCAACGTTTGGATCAGAGCCCCCATCCGTCCGACTGCTGGCACGACAGATACTGAGCCAGCCCAGTCCTTGAAAATTGAAAAGTCAGGGTGTTTATGAAAAGTTTGTTCTCATTCCAATTCAGTTGTTTATGCGCAAAGTATACGACGTGCCGCACCTTCCAAGACCTCATGTACGTCAATCATCACGTCCATTCGAGACAGCGTGTTCGCTCCCAATGTGACAGCTTCTGTACCACATCGTGATTCATTCCGCCCCTTCTCCGAATAGGCACGTTCAATATGGATCCGAACAGAGCCATCAGAAATGAACAATTAAAAGAAGGACTGACTTTATCAAGAGGGCCGAACTTCCCTCCAAGTCGTAACTCGCAGCGCACCAGTTCCTACAATGCCAGTCGTCAACCAAGACGTTCCCTTCCTCCCCGTAAGTCGCTCCCTCTCTTTCAAGACCTCACCTACAGCCAACTTGAACGTATCACTACCAGACCCAACACAAGAACCGACCACCTGTAAAGGCACTTGGACCAGACCAAAACGGCTTGGAGGTCTACCTCTGGTACATCATCGAAGACGAGTACTTGCGACTCACTCAGATCTTTGGCCGCGATTTCCAGGCGACCGGACTAGGCGGAACGAAGGTCGTCGGGCTTCCATCCCCCTGCAAAGGATGTGGCAAGTACACCGAATTCGTCGATTGGTGGGTCACGTCCATCTGAATCCTCACAGCCTACGATGGCTGATATACATTGATCATTGATATTACTAGGGTGTGGACAGCACTCCGACGTGGCGTTCACACACGCGAGTTTATGTTCAACTCGCTCAAGAACGGACGCCAAGGTGCAGAGAACATGCACGACGTCTATTGCTCTGAGTGTGGTATGCTCACGTCTGCACGCTCACGAGACAATGCGGAAGGTGGTGCCCCGACCATCGAGCTTGCGACAGTGAGTAACGAGCTTGTGATATCAATGTGGAATACGAATGCTTAATCGTTTCGAAGCCGCTTGATCGCACCAAGTACGATCTCATGCCGGAACAAGTTGCTCTCAAATCGTCAATGGCAAGCAACACGCCAGCGGAGTCGCAGGTAAGATTATCTTTATCCCTCTTGCTTCAACGTCGATTATGAATTTCGTCGTAGATTGTCGCATGGGGGCAGTGGTGGCTAGATAACACGGGGAGTACAGCTGCCTATCGAGCTCGCACCGCTAAGGAGAAAGCTCAGCTTGAGGCAGAGCGCCTCGCTAAAGAAAGTGCAACACAGGCGGACTGATTCTGTAGCCTAAGAACGTTTTGTAAGTTTGTACCGTGCAGCTTGAACGACATGGGTCCATTTTGCAGCCCCATTGTATGTACAACAAACGTTGACTCGCAATACGTACTTGATGAACTACCGTAGTGACTAGTGATCTGAGGATTGAGCGCTGGGCAGTCGAGTAAGTTCATTCAAGAGATATTGCCATGACCATGTTCCGTGTTTTGGTCTGTGGATGGAAACCAACACCTTTTTGTCGTCGTCTCCATCCTCGGTTTGATTGCGTTCTCGAGGGGATACGTTCTCCGAAGCTAGTATGCGTTAGTGATTATAGTATCTGGCTAGTCGGTATCCCAACATGAAGATTTGAAGCGCGCGTGCATTCTGTCATGCTAACCAAGCCAAATGCAGCTACCTACGTATTGTAATCATGCTATGTGATGAAAAGGAGAAAAAGAGTAAAAGAGTGGAATGGGTGATCCGGAAGATGATAGTAGGAAATAAAGAAACTCCATGTACCCTCTCGAATTGACCCAAAAACGTATTGTGCAGTGGCCGAGTAAGAAAAAAAAAGTCACTCTCCAACGTCCATTTGCATTGTATGGTCGCCCTCCGTAGCATTCGAAGCTGGTTCATCCTGAGTAGCTGGAGACTGTGTGTTGGAAGGAAGTGGCCGTGTTGTTCGTTCAGGCGATAGGGCTAGTACTGTAGGTGGGGAAGGCGTGCGTGCCGCAGCTTGCTTCTTCGATCGCGCCGAGGCATTAAAAAAACCGCATTTGGGGCAGACGTATTCTGTGACGGCAATCATAAACGATCAGCATCTTTCACTACCAAATAGGAACGGATACCAACGTGCGTCTTCCCATACACTCTCTTTGACGAGACCGTTGTGCGCGAAACACTTCTGACAGATGAGGGCATATCGTGACGCAGCGACGGTTGCAGAATTCTCATCGTCGTCCCCGAGAATTGCATCTGCAAGCTTGTCATACCAGTGTTTGCGAGGTGCTTGAATGGGCTGCGGTGTGGGCGAAAGCTGCAACATCGGGCCTTTCATCTGCTCATTTGGTGTCCGCAACTGCTGCTGAGGGGGTGACTGTGATGCGAGTGGGGTTTGGGGTACAGAAGGCGGAGGGACGATGCGCCGTCGGAGGGGCGTAGCACCTGGAGTGGCTGGCGTAGGTTCATCATACTTCTCGAGAAGACTTCGCGTGGAGTAATAGTTGGTCTTCTTCTTAATGTCTTCTATCTTCTCTCGTTGCCTCTTCAGCACTTCCTTTAGTGTCTTTTCTTGACGGGAGATGAACAAAGAATGCAAGGACGGTCGACTGATGAGGCGGGCGAACCTTCTCGATTACCCTTCCACGAGTACCATATCTGCATCATCCTCCGTGCAAACAAGATCCTGTGGCATTCGGATATAAGCATTCCGCACCCGCAGACAGCCAACGTGCCACATACAAAACAGGTCCCACAAGTATCCCCGCCGTCGTCGACTTCGCATCGTGCCACACCGACGGTAACGTCCGTGTGTACCACAGACTCACATATGCAAACCAAATAAAGAAGGTTCCAAGAGTGAACTGCAACGTCGTGCGTCGTTCACGCAGACGGATCTCGGCGAGACGCGTCTGGCGTTTCTGCACATCCGCTGCAAGTTCAGAAAGGATAGTTTCATAATCCTCAGACTTTTCCTGTTTGTAGGATGAGCTGGAGATAGTAGACCTTGGAGGTTACTTGCCACCGACCTTTCTGAAGAAACGACTGAGGATAGACATGATGACACGACGTGAGCAAACCCAGGATCACCAAATGTAGACATAGCCTATGTGCACAGCCACCAGGCTTCCACAATTGCTCATTCGCATTGATGTGCTCTTTGTACCTAACTCCCACTACCAGACTAATGAAGACTGGCTTATCGACATTATCATATAAAACTCGTTTTCTGAGTAGGAAAATCCGATGTACATGAGCAACAAACTCATCTACAGAACACCTAGATGGATACATCATGCTCCCCTGGGTCCCTTGAATGACTCAGAGGAAGTTGGTCGTACACAACACGATTGCATTTTCTAGATTCTGGAGGAGCGAATCTATCAGCGTTCTGCACTGCGCAATCGAGCCGCATTTTGGCCTTTGGGACGGGAGCACGCCGATTTCCAGATACCCAACGACGTCAATCGAATGGAACCTCGTGACGTCGGCGCAGCTTCAAGTATTTATTATATCATCCGTAACAAGATCGTGTACGTCCGTCTAAACTAAATTGTCCGCTTACCAGGTATCATCAGAAACGTTACCCAAGTACTAATACCTCAAAGTATAGTCCAAGGGAATCAACTCGACAACTTCAATAGCAGCAAACGTTGGCACAACGCGACACTTCATATCAACACCAAAACACCGACTGCCACCGCCAATGACAGAAGCAAACTCCCGCGAGGACCGCCGACTATGCCAGCACCACTGGTCGTGGAGGCATTAGTACTGAGCGTACTTCCAGACCAACAATAGCGCGTGAAGCAGCTCTCGCACACACCACTCCTCGTTACGCCCGCCCGTTCGCGTGCCCGGTCCACGACCGCGCAAGCTAAGCAGGCAGGCCATTCAGGGTCGGTAGTTTCGTTAACACTGGCTGGACGACCTTGGGTTGCAATGGTGAAGATCTGGTCTATCATCGCCTGGGTCTGTGAGTTCTCATAGGAGAGTTGGTTGGTGGACGTATTCGTGAGTGGCGGTTCCCCATTGAGAGGCGGACCGCCATTGGCGATATAGATCACTAAAGGTGTGCTGGTGTTTGCGCTCGTCACGTTGCACCCAAAAAATGTTGGGCTGGTGGTCAGGTTCTGCGCGACGAATTCCCCGAGCGTAGTGGGTACAGGAGGGAACGAGTAGGCAGAGGAAAGGTATGTTGCTCGATCTTGTGTCGCCTGACAAAGAGTCAGCATCATCTTGCACTTTGTGCAGGAACCACTCACGATCAACGAACTTCCTTCTGACCAGCCATTCGAATCGTCGGTCTGCGGTACCCGACATGTTAGTGTAGAACGAATCCCCAAGGCGGACACTCACGGCATCGATAGCTACGATAACATCCACTCCTCGAGCTTTCACGAGCAGAGGTTGCAACGGAATGACTTCGCCGTCTTCACCACCGTCGACGAGGCTCAGATCAGTTTGATTAGTAGCAATGAAGGTATCCGGGGCTACACCATAGAATGGGTTTGGCCACACTGCAGCGTCAATCTCAATGTTTGATACCGGAAGGAGCGACTCCAGTGCTGAAATTATTGTGCCGTAGGTACTGTTCAAGGTGTCAGTTAGATTGTATTCGTTGAACAATTCAGACGAACTTCCAGCAACGAGCGAGGACTGGTCGTAGTTCGTGACACACATGCTGTTGTTCCTCGTGCCCAAGTATTTTGTGGGCGCGAATGCTGATAACATGGGATCAAAGGAACCCATTTCGTCTATACGACGATGTCAATGTCTTGCACTCCCACACAAGCTCTAGCACTCACAGGGATTGAACTCCAGGATGGGGTTTGAGATGGGTATATAGTCTCCAGAAATCACATTCGAGGCGTTTTGATTTGATATAGTCATGTCGCTCACTATAATCGGGAACGGCATGGAGTACGACATGAAAGACGACGTTTCGACGACCGACGACCAGAGGACACCCGCACCATGGATGTATGACTCATCGAAGAAGTTTGCAGCGGACGTACCATTGGCGAAATGTCTCGCCAAAGCTCGAGCCCAGAGGTCGGCAAAGGTAACAGGGTATCCAGCGTCATACTTTCCCTCCAGCTCTTCAATCAAATCCGTAATATACCCTGTATCAGTGACCGGATCAGAACTCGGCGTCACGATGCTGTAGTTGGCGTTCCATCCACCCCAGGTATCGTTAGCCACCACCGAATTTGGGTAGCCGAAAACGAGGTCCTGGATCATAGGGAAGTCGGATTGCGCCCAGGACGTCACAAACCAAGAACCGCCTGAGAGTCCGGACAAATAAGTCGCCGATTGAAGTAAGCCCCCTAACCCTGCTTTGTTGGACGTGTTCCTCCCGTCTAACGCATTTAGGATGCCTGCACCAAAGATCGCAGCCCGGTAGCCACCTCCGCTCGTCGCAAGACCGAGATTGGGTGTTTGTGTACTGGTTCCGTTAAGGATGTCCACAACGTAGGAAGGGAGAGTGGTACCGGTGGACTCAACATTCGCGAGGTATGTCTTCCACGCTGCTGGGAGGACGTTGGATCGACGAGCATGAACATAGGCAGATTCGGAAGGGGAGAGCGTTTGGTTTTCAGCAGAGGAACCGGCCATGCGAACAAGGCTGAAGCCCGGTGGGCATGGTGATGCGAGTGGCGTGTATGCCTGTGATGCGACGCCCTGAGCTGTGACTTGCAGAACAGGAAACGATAAGATATTAAGCCAAAGAATCGCGTCAATCCCTAGAACTCTGAGCATCGCACCGATTGATGGAGGGAGTGGGGAAACAGGTAGGGGAGAGACCTATGAGAACTTGGCTTACCCTAAATGACCCTTTAATCTTCCATTGGTCTCAAGCTAAAAATCCCGGAACGGGCTAGAATACCCCTTTGCGCAGGTACATCATTGGTCAGAATAGGCACATGTGATATCAGGGATGCGAATATCAGAAATATCTCACAGGGTAAGTATTAGGTATGCCGACGGAATATCCATAACGATTCAGAACGTTCGTGACTTACTAGTAGACATTGCGTCCCTCTTCACATGAACTTTGTGTGCATAAATATGAGCGCTGTCGAAACCACTGGCACATTGGCTACGGAAGCAAATGCAGCCCCAAAATAAATATAACCTCCTAATTTATATTAGGGCGTGCGAGAAGAGGGGAGAAGGGACAGGGGGCAAGAGGGGGCAAGAGGGGGCAAGAGGGGGCAAGGGGACCTAGAATGACTTGATCAAGGACGTTAATCGTTTCGCATCGTACGGACGCAATTGAGTTACGTTGCAGTCTTCGTAATCTTCCGCCATGTTCTGATCATGACAGAACATAACACGTCCGTAAATCGGGTCAATATGAGATAAGTATAACTGGTAGGTTCACAAGACAGCCTATTCGGACAGCTAGCTTGAGAGGTAACTGCTACTCGGTCAAACGCCGTTGGTGAACTGTCCAGGAGACACAAGGCTCACCTCCACTTCTGTCATTTGACACATAGTACAAGTATAACCGCTCAGGACCGCGCATATACTGCGGGTATATGCGATGTTAAAACTGGGAAAGTGACACAACGTACCTGATCCTGGTGTTGTGGCAGTGCAGGGACAGGGGGCAGTGGAGAGAGACGGGAAGCACCGGGAGGACTGAGTCAAGGTAGAAAGAGAGTGCGGGAGGAGTATGAGAACAAGTTCTTGTCGTTGTAGGTAGTGGTAGAGGTGCACATCGTGGCCTTTGCAGCGTCGTTAATAGTCCTAGTCAACAGAAAAACCCTCCTCTACATAGCCCTCTTCGGTGTAAGGCGGGTGGATACGATTCCGTATTGACGATGGATGATATAGGTTCTCAAAATACCTGAAAAGATGGACACATACATAGGATGGAGAAAACGAGTAGGAGCGCGATCGAGGGAAACGAGGTCCCAAGCTCCATGTCTTGAATGGAAGATCCGGCTGAGGTAGTTGTAGCCTCCGTGTCATTGGGTTATTCACGACTTAGTTGTTGAAATGATAATAGACAACAAGAGGCGCAGGGGCAAGAGCCCCTGCTACCTCAGCTACGCAGAGGAAGTAGTTTACTTACTTAGCTGTAGGGCTTAGCGTTCACTGATGTAGTAGCAGTTAAAGAGCTATTTTAACTCAGACGAACTGAGTATGAACTAAGTAGAGTACACGTATATGGTAAACTACTGTCTCACGTATTATCTACTATGAGTACGTTCAACACTCCCCCATGCTTAATATCGCTAGTATATGCGAGCATAAGAAGAATGTACATTTATATAGCGCACTTGTCTAATCGGCGCTGTAGACATGTAGACCTAAAAGCTCTCTGAACTTTTCAAACTTGATAAATCCTAAGTTCTTTGTGAAGATATCTGCAGGATTATCTTGTCCTTCTATGTAGAAGAGCTCGATCTGTTTGTCTTCAATCGCATCGCGAATAGAGTGGTATCTAATGCGAATGTGACGATTCTTTTTCTGATTTACAGGGTTTTGTGCAGTGAAAATTGCACCCTGATTATCACCGCAAAGAGGAACGGGTTTCAATTTATATCCAAGTTCCAGCATCATTTGCTTCACGCCAATGATCTGATCTGTACAATTGGACAGTGAAATATATTCTGCTTCAGTAGAAGACTTCGCTGTAACCTTCTGAAGGTGCGAGTTCCACATGAAAGCAGCATTCGCTAGTTTCAGAAAATATCCTGTCTGCGAGTGTGAAGTCTCTGGATCAGCTCCCCAATCTGAGTCGGAAAAGCCGATTAGACCTCCATCTTTGCTACCATCGTATACAAGATTGTATTTACGAGTACCTTTAAGGTATCTCACGATGTAATAGGCTTTATCTAAGTGCTCTTTGGACGGATTCGCAGATTGTCTTGCAAGTTGAGTAACTGCATACGCGATGTCCGGGCGAGTACCTAGCATTATGTATAGCAGGGATCCGATAACGACCTGAAAACGCGTCCGTAATTCAGTGTCTACAGGATCTGTGTTCCTGTTTGGATAATATCCCTGTGGTAGAGGTGTACGCGCGGGCTTAGCATTTGTCATGCCACATCGCTCAATTACCTTGTCAAGGTAATCGCATTGATCTAAAGAGATCAAGCGTTTGGATCTATCACGGTGAATTCTCATTCGAAGAAATTCGTTGGTTTCACCAAGATCACGACAATCCCATTTTTTCATAAATTTCGCTTTGAGTTGATCAACCTCAAGCTTATTGGGACCGCAAAAGAATGCGTCGTCAACATATACTATGGCATAAATTTTGCCATGTTTGAAGACATATACACCGGCATCGGAATGTATTTTCTCGAAGCCTAAGTTCTTCATCGACGCCTTGAGTTCACGCCACCAAGTAATACCAGCCTGTTTAAGGCCATACAAGGCGCGTTGGAGTCGGAGAACTTTGCCAGCCATTTCAGGTCCAGCAAACCCTTCTGGGATTTCCATGTAGATTTCTTCGGTTAAATGGCCGTATAGATATGCAGATCGCACATCAAGGCCTGATATGTACCAGTCCTCGAGAGCGGCGAGTGCAAGCATCTGTCGCACAGTCTCAAATCGAACGACTGGAGAGAAGATTTCATCATAATCTATCCCTTCTATTTGTTCGAAACCTCTGGCGACCAATCTGGCGCGTTTACGACCATCAGTTTTTACATCGAACACCCATCTGCACCGAAGTACTTTACGGTTTCTGGGTCTATCGACTACTTGGTAAACTTTGCGTTCTTTGAGCATTTTTAATTCCTGCATGCATGCTTCACGCCAAAGCTTCTGTTCGTCAGAAGGAAGTTGCAGAAGGTCTTTATAAGACCATTCGCGATAATTGGGTGCTACTTCATCGCTGTTAAACGCGCGAGCACACAAGTAAAGAGTTAAACCTACTCCCCCTTCCCTGGTTAACCGTTCTATTTCCGATTCGGAATCCTCAGGTTCAGGAGCAGGTGAAGGAGGTAAACCACCGGGAATGTTTGGCTCATCCCTAGACGAGGAGGACTGTTGGCCAGTCAATTCTTTCCATTTGGAAAGGTGTTCGATATCCTTGACAGTCTTAGTGGGGTGCTGTCGTTCACCGTACACATTTCCAGGACGATTGGGTACGCGGCGTTCGCGTTGAGGACGTTCTATGCGTCCGGTCCTTT